>JBBPOJ010000565.1:0-24116 GCA_038091395.1 Leccinum rimulosum
CCTTTTTCGTCTCGGGACACTGTTTTCGTTGCATATCTACATACTGTAGTCGCTGTCTAGTTCGTACATACACAAGCATCCGTCCGCTATCATTGATCTTGCTCTTCTGCGTCCATGGCGTCGTTCTCGTTCTCGTCTTCATCGTCTTTGTCGATTTCAGCTTTTGGCTCGGACTCGGGATCGGGCTGGTCGGTTTGATTGGTGGTCGAGGGGCCTGCGGAGGCTGTCAGTTTCTTCGTCTTGTTAGCTTCGCGGGCAGCGATGGTCACGTCCTCCCCAAACAGACGGAGACTGAGCGCACTGCACAACCGTGAGTCGGACGCAGAACATCTAGTTCCGAGCGATATTCACGTACCTCTTTGCTTTCTTGTCGATCATGAGTGCGACTGAAACATTGGATTTCCAGAGGGGTAGCATGAGATCGCGCGAGAGTCTTAAATGAGAGGTGTATAAGTGCGAAGCTCAAAAACGGACGGAAGGAACCTTACGTCGTATCGAGAGAGGGCGAGATGGGAAAGCGCACGACGTGACTCCCCGTACCTACGAGACGAGAAGGCACGTTAGCGAACATAAGGAATGACGCGCCACTCTACTACTATAGTACTCACCCCTCGCCTCGATCGCCGACCGGAACGGCTGCTCAAACGACGCGCACAACGGGTAATACGTACACAGCAGCGTCCTCAGCGTCCGCACGTCCGCCGTCATGATCGACGCTGGGTCGACGTACGGGAGCACCACCGGCAGTCCCTCGCCCAGTATACGAAACTGTGCGTCCATCCCGCGCCCGGCTTCTTGTTTCGTGATGACCTTGGTACCGCTCGTCATGATGCGGAGGCGGGTGTAGTCATTGTGTGCGAGGACGGACTTGACGAGGTCGTTGACGAGGTAGAGGGAGCGGACGGGATCGCCGGCGGGGTTGCGGATGAGGACGTTGGTGGTGGGGAAGGAGGGGGTGAGGTTGAGCTGGTTCCTGTTCGGTGGTGGGATGTCGTTAGTGAGTGGAAGGGAGAGAGAGGAGAAAGGATTCGTACAGGCAGGTCGCGAGCGCGGGGTCGTCGGGGGACAAAATGGTGTAAGGCATTTCTTTGAACGAGGAGTCGGCGACGTGAGGTTTGGACGTGTGTGCGGTGGACGCAGCGTGCGAGGGCCCGGCGGCTGGTTCCGCTGGCTCATCGATATCGTCGGCGATCATGGCGTCGGAGACTTCGATGGCTGTGGTCGGCTCGGGGGACGACATTCTCGCACTCGGCACGGCATCGGGGTCGTTTGAGGCGACGTCGGTTTCCAGCCTGAGCCTTTTGCTCTCTGGGATAATCGTTTCTGGCTCTTCTGCGACGCGTTTCCTAGGGGGCTGTTAATACTACGTAGCAGAAGGGCAGATGGGGAAATTTTACCCTGCCTGTTTACTTTTGGACGGCCGACAGATATCCTTGCGCTCCAAAACAGCAACGAAGAATCCACCAGTGTCTTGGAGGTGCGGGTATACGCGTACGCTGAATCGAAGAAACGCGTCGCGGTCAGCATATGTGCGACTCTGGCGGGGTTCTATGTTACATACCAGCGCTCCAGGTTCAGCGCACCTACGTTGCTAGGAGGCCAATGAGTCTCGAACATTTTTGACTCAGCGCGCTGGCTTTCAGGTAGTGTTTCAATGTAGGACACCCAAGACGGGTACGACGTGTCGATGGATCGGTCGACCGTTGGTAACCAATTCGTGACCCCGGGTCGACGAATCAGCCCGGGGAGTTGAGACGACACATCCACCAGCTCAAACTCTGTTCAAAGGTATGGGAAAAGGTCGAAAGGGAAATCACACGACCGTGCTTACCTGGATGGGAGTTTAGAGCAGCAGCGACGACGGCTTCGTTTTCGACGGGGTTCAAGGAACAGGTGGAGTAGACGATGCGACCGTCGGGTTCCAACATGCGCATGGCGCGTTGGAGGATGCGAGTTTGAAGTCTTTGAGAACATCGTCAGAGGTTCAGAGGTGCGAATCTGCGTCGAACGAACCCATGCAGACCATTCCCGTCCAAGGGCTGCCAACGCTTCCAGATACCAATGTTCTTTCGCAGTGTTCCGTCTCCGCTGCATGGGACGTCGCAAAGGATGCGATCGAACAAGAGTTGACTTGGGGTCTTTTTGACCGAGCGACGTGTATCTGTCGCAGTCGATCGAATGATCGGATAGATCGACGCATCTAGGTTGGTGACCATGAAAGCAGTGCTTGGGAGACGGGCGGATTGGTGGATGAGAAGATGGGTGCGTCTGGAATCGCTGTCGTTGGCGATAAGGAGGCCCTGCGGGCTTGAGGTTGCGGTGATAGTATCATTCGCATGGAGCGCTTCGAGTAATTGAGCTGTCTTTTGTCGAGATTAGATTCTCAAGTTGGTTCGATGGTTGAAATGTTACCTTGGATCCAGGTGCCGCACACATATCGATGACCTATAACATGAAGGCTTGGGAAGATCTGTGATGCAAGTCAAACCTGCACTGACCTTGTGATGAGGCTGGACGTCGAGGAGGAGCGGTGGTAACATGCTAACGGCTTCCTGTCTGGATATGTTGCCCTTAATGATACATGAGTTGTGTGTTGAGCAAATCGAGATGAGAACTGACCACTTCGGTTTCGTGCACCAAAAAGGTGTGGAACTTTTTGAACTCGGGAGACTTCCTTAAAACTTTTTTGGATACATTGAACTGCCAAGCGAGCCCTTCAGGGTACCTGTGCATTCCATACGTGTAAGGTCTAAGTATACAGGACTAGAAGCTCACCAGGGTATTTGGGCAGGAGGAGGGATGTCCTCGTCTTCAAAGGTGACGTTTTGCAGGAGAGGGACGTATGTCTCCTGTAGGGTTTCTCCGAGTGTTTGTGCTATCCTTCATCGCGATGAGAACCAACTGTCTACTCTGATTAACAATGAACCATACTGTCTGCATCCGGTGATTCGAAAGGTGGTTGGAAGCGGTCGACGCAATGAATCCATAAAATGTTCCCATTCGTCATCTGGTATGATGTTCTGGGCCTTGTAATAGGTCGTGAATCGCTCGTTGTGCATGTCGACCGGTTCAAGCATGCCTCGCTCATCGTCCTCAACGGGCCAAGTTTTCCTGCGATTTTTTTTTCCGCCACGTCTGGTTTTTCTCTATGAGACAGATCAAGAAGTGATGTACGATGATGAGAAAGGAACGTACTGCCATCTTGGTTGATGATTTCAGGATGTAACCATGTAAGGATGTCCAGAGCAGCGGTTGTTTGGAACGGAGGGCTTTGCCAAACAACCACTTTTGGTCGACACATGCGACGCGCGTCCTTCATTCCATTGACTTACTCTTCGTGACTCTCAACATGGCGCAACGTCCCACCGCGGAAATAACGGTCCCCTCAGAAGACCCCAAGAAGAAGAAGGAAGAGGAGGAAGAGAAGAAAACCTCGGACAAGAAAGCGGACGCGCCCAAAGCCAATGGTGACAAGAAGGAGGAGGAGGAGGAGTTGGTGCGTCAGGCGACCGCGATCAACGTGCCGAGAACTGACAGTACATCCAACAGTCGGAAGCGGACGCTCAGCTCAAATCTGAGCTCGAGCTGTTGATCGAGAGATTGAAGGCACGTCATCTCCCTCTTCTAGTCTGTGCTCACACATATGTTTTGATCAGGAACCCGATACTACGCTGTACCGGCCTGCTCTCGAGACTCTGCGCGTACTCATAAGAACCTCCACGTCTTCCATGACATCGGTTCCCAAACCTCTCAAGTTCCTCCGACCTCACTACCCCGAGCTCCAGAAACTTTTCGATACGTGGACCCCGTCAGAGGACAAGGCAAGTGTTTCTGAGATCCTTATGCTTATATCACGTGTCTTATTCTTCTGTAGAGTCTCTTTGCCGACATCTTATCTGTGCTTGCTATGACGTACTCAGATACGCAGCCACGGGGAACCCTCCGGTATCGGCTACTCTCAACCTCCCTTCTGCCACCATCATCAACGATACCGGAGCCAGGTTCATGGGGACATGAGTACGTTCGCCATTTAGCAGCGGAACTCGGAGAAGAATACACAATTCGCCAAGAGGGTGAAGAATCAGTTTCTTCCCCGCCTGCCGCGAAGAGTGATGCAGCTCCCAAACCCGAACCTGTAAAGATCCCTGGGACTATCGACGATTTACGCGCGCTCGCGATGGAATGCGCAAAATTCTTCCTCAGTCATAACGCTGAGCCAGACGCCGTGGATCTCTTTGTGGAGCTCGAAATGGTGGATCGAATAGCAGGATTAATTGACTCCAACATGTTTGGACGCGTCTGCACGTACATGGACCGGTTAGTGACAATGCATATCAGGCGCTCATTATATCTCAAGACCTCTTCAGATGTGTAACTCTTCTACCACCTCCAGACGATGTCGCTTTCCTCCGCGCCATCCACAACATCTATCTTCAATTTTCCAAGTTCCCGGAGGCTCTCAGTGTGGCAATTCGGCTAAATGACCGTGAATTGATTCGGGATGACTTCAACGCCTCCGGAAACCCGTCAGTACTGCACTCTTCGCTGATCTTTTTTTCCTGTTCTAAGCCAAACGTTCAGGATAATGAGACGTCAGCTTGCTCTCCTTCTCGCCCGTGCGCAAATACCGTTAGAATGGCTACAACCCCCACCGTCCGAAGATGCCGACGCGGAAAGAGAACTACCCGAGGACATCGCAGATTGCCTCAGTAATACTCACTTGAGTAGATATTTCAAAGACTTTGGCAAAGAAGTTGGTGTTTCTGATCCCAAGAGCTTGGAAGATGTGTACAAGAGCCACCTGGAGAATACGCGTAAGTTCGTCTCATAGTGGCCGAGTTGACAAGAATACACTCACTCTGCCAATAGGAGGGGGCTTGTCTGCCAACGTCGACTCCGCCCGGGGAAACCTGGCGGGTACATTCGTCAACGCATTTGTCAATGCTGGATTCGGAAACGATAAGCTTATGGTTGAAGCGGAGGAAGGTAACAGCTGGGTGTACAAGAATAAGGATCACGGTCGGTTTTGAACTATTCGTTGTGGCTTTAACTAAAACATGACAGGTATGATGAGTGCCGCGGCCAGTTTGGGGCTCGGTTTGCTCTGGGACACGGATATCGGTCTCAGTCATGTCGACAAGTACACGTACTCGTCGGAAGAGCACATCAAGGCGGGCGCCCTTCTTGCGACAGGTCTCTTGAACTCGGGCGTCCGTACGGAAGCCGACGCTGCTTTTGCCCTTCTCGGGGAATATGTAACAAATCCTTCGCTGTCCCTGAAAACCGCTTCTATCGTCGGGCTTGGGCTGGCGTACGTTGGCTCGCACCGTGAAGACTTACTTAACCTTCTCCTCCCTGCGGTTGCGGACGAATCTAGTTCAACTGAGGTCGCCGCGTTGAGCGCTCTTTCGCTTGGCTTTGTGTTCGTTGGCAGTGGCAATGGCGAAATCACCAGTACCATTCTGCAAACCCTGATGGAAAAAGACGAAAAATCGCTCGAGGACAAATGGGGACGGTTCTTAGCTCTGGGACTCGCCCTTCTTTACGTTGGTAAATACGTCCATCATTCTCATGAATGGACGTTAAGTTGACCGAAAATATTTAGGGCTTCAGGACGTCTCAGACGCAACGCTGGAAACCCTCAAAGCTATCGATCACCCGATCTCAAGACAGGCCCAGATTCTTGTTGAGGTTTGTTCGTTTGCGGCAACGGGAAATGTCTTGCGAATACAGAAACTTCTTCATTTGTGCGGCGAACACTTGGAAGCCGTAAAGGAGAAAGAAGAGGCAGAAAAGGAGGATAAGAAAGACGAGAAGAAGGAGGATAAGGAGGTCGAGAAAAAGACGGACACTACCTTCCTATCGTTCGCCGTGCTTGGCATCTCCGTAATCTCAATGGGCGAGGAAATTGGTTCGGAAATGTCTATGCGACAGTTTAACCATCTGGTAAGCTTGTACGATTCAGAGTTCGTTTGTGACTGGCTAACAGGCGACACCAGATGCACTATGGCGATCCCATCATCCGCAAATCTGTCCCTCTCGCGCTCGGTCTGATCAGCGCTTCGAATCCCCGACTCCCTGTTCTTGACACGCTTTCGAAATACAGCCACGACAGCGACCTTCAGGTTGCCCTCAATGCCATCTTTGCCATGGGTCTTGTTGGCGCAGGAACCAACAATGCTCGTCTGGCTCAAATGCTCCGACAACTGGCTGGATACTACTACAAGGAACCAGATTGTTTGTTCACGGTGCGCATCGCACAAGGATTGGTGCACATGGGCAAGGGTACAATAGGGGTCAATCCTTTCTTCTCTGACCGCAACATCATGAGTCGACCGGCTGTCGCCGGTTTGTTGGCGACGCTCACGGCGTTCACGGATGCCAAAGCTTGTAAGTGATGCATGCCACACCAAAGAACACCAAATTGACGTTTAATCGCACTATCAGTCGTGCTGGAGAAGTATCATTGGATGTTGTACTACCTCGTGACTGCCATGTACCCGCGGTTCTTGATCACGCTCAACGAAGACCTGCAGAATTTCCCCGTGACAGTTCGCGTGGGCCAGGTAAGTCGAGAGTCATTTTCGACTAGCTTTGGTGTGTTGCTCATGTCGTCTGCGAGGCCGTCGACGTGGTCGGACAAGCTGGAAAACCTCGCACGATATCTGGTTTCCAGACACACCAAACGCCGGTGCGTTTGGGCACGACGGAGAGAGCGGAGCTGGCGACGGAAGAATATATTCCGTATGCACACGTCCTGGAAGGATTTGTCATTTTACAAAAGAATCCCGGGTACGAGAAGGAGGACGCGATGCAATTGTAGATTTCGGGCGCGTATAATGTCGTTGATTCACTCTGCCTCTTGTAAGCTTGGGGGATCGTATCCCTGTTGACATGGTTTGCGCCGCCGCGGGTGGATGTGGCGAACTGCAATGGCAACAACGAGGGTGACGTGCAGCAACTAGGACTGCACTTCCGCACGCTGACGAGAGAACGGGGGGGACGAGGATGATGGTGGCAGGCGTAAGGACATCGTCGCCTTGTCGTCCTTGCTTTCGTGTTCGTTGTCTTGTTGTAGTCTAGAGTCGTCGTCACATCGCATCCGCCGTGTGGGCAGCGAGGGAGTCGATGATGGGAGAGAGAGAGAGAGAGAGAGCGGGATGACGATGTGTGACGACCTCTCTGCAGAACGAGTGTGTGTGGCACTCGCTACACGTTGTAACAGCGAGAAAGAGTCGACGAGGATAACACCGGCGAGGACGGGTATATATATGCTTAATTTCCTTACCATTGATGGAACAACCCCGCGGGGCGCCTACTTTAAATTGTCTAGCTGGGCCAACAGCCTTCCTCCTCGGACCAAGGACGGTGCGGGGGGCATGGGAGCGACCCTTATGACGTGGCGCGTTGAAGAGGCTAGTAGTATGTTCGTTAGAGTCACGATGCGCATCGTAAATGTCAGTCACTTCAATTTCATGGACAAACATACACACGCTCGTTCGGTAAACTAGTTCGTACTACAAGTAAAGAGTAGCATAGGGGGAAAAGTCATGCGGAAACATTCGTTTTCAACCAAGGGTCATCTACCAAAGTGAATGAAAGGAACCCAAGAAGTGAACGGAGTCCCAGAATCGCGAAGTTTCTGGACGGCGCAGTGCAATGCTACTGCCGCCTCCGTGCTGTCGGGAGCCCGGCTACCATCTCGAAACAGGTGCTCGTACACGTCCCTCGCCACCTGCGGTGCGTCCTTGTCCATTATCGACCACATCGTCCCGATAACACTACCATACCCGGCAAGAAGCATCCCAGCTGCAAGATGAACGGATTCTTCCGACAACGACTCGTCTCCTTGCGCAGTCTGACAGGCAGAAAGGAATGCGAGTCCGCCTTGCGGGCGCGATAACTGCATGATGTCCGAGAGTTTCAAGCGATGATGGTTAGCGAGGCATAGCCCGCTGTCGAGCGGTGTCTGGGGATCCTGTATTCCGTGACATGCAAAATGGACCCAGTCGGTATTCTTCAACTTCTCCGTGACGTCCTCGACAGTGCCATCAGAGTTCTGGAGGGTTACCAAAGGGGATTTCTTGCATAATTCTCTGATGGAATCGATCTCGTGCTTCACTGAAAACAATGGATTGAGTCCGTCTGTAGATGGCTGAGGGACGGCAAGTAAGCGAAGTTTGGAAGAAGGGTCATGCAAACTATTCTGAGGTGACGACGCGAGCGAAGTCAAAGTCGGCAAATAGGAAGATATAACGAAATCAGAAAGCTTGGTGCCCGGCTCGGCTGTGTCATAAAGGCCGGCAGCGTGTATGGGCAAAAAGGCAAAAGGACCAGTAGGACACCAGAAAATACGGGTCATTTTATCAGTGCCAGATGGCAGACTCTAATCTGAGGTCAGAATAGATCGACATATTATTTAGATCAACAGCTTACTGAAAAGCCGAGTGCCTGAAGAATGGGGTTTGCAACTTCCTTCCAAAGGTATTCCAGAAACCTTTGGTACAACTCGTTCGGAGTATCCCATTGTGACATTGTCGATTGTGCTTCCCCTTCACGACCATCAGTGAAATTTCCATCCAGCAACAAGTCGAGAAATTCTTTCGAGAGGTCTATATCTTCAGAGGGGATAATGAGCTCGTACAGGGCATCGCGGGACAAAACAAGACAATGGCGCTCGAGCATCGCGCGGACCACTCTTTGCCAGACGACCATATCCTTGTAGCGAATTTCAGGTAAGGGGACATGAATGACCTTCTCCGACTCCGCCATAACGATCAGTGCATCACATCGTTCTTTGCTAGCTGTGAGGTAAACGACTGGGCCGGAGATTGCCAAGGCAGAGAGTTGCTTGATCGTCTTCGAAAGCAAGAATCGGTCGAAACCTAGCAAGGACCGTATCTGAATGAGGAGATTCTCCCGTGTAAGTGCAAGATCATGATGTCTTTGGATGTCTTTCTCGAGTAATCGAGTGTCAGAAACTGAGATATGTGCTGACTGGCAGAATGTGACATTGTTTCGAATACTGGCATGTTCTAGTTCTTGCGAGATTTGCTGGAACTGAGAAGCAAGTGCAGGATGGTCGTGAGCTAGGTCATCAACTGGAGTGCGAAGCTGCAGGAACTGAGTCCAGACAATGGAGCGACCTTGTTCAAGCCACTCGACAGCTAGTTCAGGATGACCAGCTTCAAGAGCGGCAGCAACTGAGTGGCTTGTGACATCAGCTGCTTCAACGAGTAGACGATGACGCTCGGTGACTGGGAGTCCGAGCCATGCTAATTGTGGGAGAAGGTCGAGAGAAGAAGCACATGCATCAAGGAGAGCAGTAGTATTTCCTTGAAGTTGCGCACAGGAAATCCAGCCGCGACAGGCACGAAAGCGGGCGGAAGCAGGACCAATGGAAGCACGAGTGGCAATTGAAAAATTGAAAGCAGCAGCAGAGAGATCAGAAGAATCATGAGAGTGCTTATAACGGATATTGAATGAATGCCCAAGGTCAATCAGTAGGGTTGGTTTGTATGGATGGCCATCGGGAGTGAAGTTTATTGCCTCCTTCTTCACGGAAATGGACATGTTTAGATCCGCGAGGTCCCCGAGACGCTCAAAGCGACTCAATAATGAGTGCCCCAGGTTGTTCAACCAACCTGGCTTTTCTGGATGGCCATCGGGTGTCAGACAGACAGCCTCCTCTTTCATCAAGATGGACCTGTTTAGATCCGCGAGGTCCCCGAGATGCTCAAAGCGACTCAATAAGGAGTTCCCCAAGTTGTTCAGCCGACCTGGCTTGTCTGGATGGCCGTCGGGTGTCAGAGAGACAGCCTGCTCTTTCATTGAGATGGACCTGTTTAGATCCGTGAGGTCCCCGAGACGCTCAAAGTGACTCAATAACGAGTACCCCAGGTTATTCAGCCGACCTGGCTTGTCTGGATGGCCATCGGGTGTCAGACAGACAGCCTCCTCAAACATCGAGATGGACCTGTTTAGATCCGCAAGGTCCCCGAGACGCTCAAAGCGGCTGGACAAGGCGTTCCCCAGGTTGTTCAGCCGACCTGGCTTGTCTGGATGGTCCTCGGGTGTCAGACAGACAGCCTCCTCGTTCATTGAGATGGATCTATTTAGATTCGCGAGGTTTCCGAGACGGTCAAAGCGACTCAATAATGAGTTCCCCAGGTTGTTCAACCAACCTGGCTTTTCTGGATGGCCCTCGGGTGTCAGACAGACAGCCTCCTCGTTCATTGAGATAGACCTGTTTAAATCCGCGAGGTCCCCGAGACGCTCAAAGCGCCTCAATAAGGAGTTCCCCAGGTTGTTCAACCGATCTGGCTTGTTTGGATGGCCGTCAGGTGTCAGACAGACAGCCTCCTCTTTCATTGAGATGGACCTGTTTAGATCCGCGAGGTCCCCGAGACGCTCAAAGGTACGAAATAACGAACTCCCCAGGTTGTTCAACCAAATTGGCTTGTCTGGATGGCCATCGGGTGTCAGAAAGACAGCCTCCTCTTGCATTGAGATGGACCTGTTTAGATCCGCGAGGTCCCCGAGACGCTCAAAGCGACTCAATAATGAGTTCCCCAGGTTGTTCAGCCGACCTGGCTTGTCTAGATGGCCGTCGGGTGACAGACAGACAGCCTCCTCAAACATCATGATAGACCTGTTTAGATCCGCGAGGTCCCCAAGATGCTCAAAGCGACCCAATAATGAGCCCCCAAGGTTGTTCAACCAACTTGGCTTGTCTGGATGGCCATCGGGTGAGAGACAGACTGCCTCCTCTGTCATCGAGATGGACCTGTTTAGATCCGCGAGGTCCCCGAGACGCTCAAAGCGACACCATAATGAGTTCCCGAAGTTGTTCAACCGACTTGGCTTGACTGGATGGCCATCGGGTATCAGACAGACAGCCTCTTCTGTCATCAAGATCAACCTGTCTAGATCCGCAAGATTCCCGAGGCGCTCGAAGCGACGAAATAACGAGTTCCCGAGGTTGTTCAGCAGGGACGGCATGGCCATGTAAGGATGGTCAGGATCACTATAGCCTCGCCAAAGATCCACGGCAGACTCGAGCATCGAAATTGACTCGTGTATATCAGCAAGGACGCCATTGCGTGCGAACCGGTTAGACAACAGCACCCCGAGGTCAAACATGAGTGTAGGTCGGTCAGGATTTGACATGTTCTGTAGCCGGTTCCGCGCCCTCTGTATGAGATCGTCACCATCTACTTGCTCCACCGGTGACGATCTACTGTCTCCTGCCTCCACCAATACTGACTCGGAAGCGTTGACCATTTGCAATGCGAACAGCCCTGCTCGGTGTGTATAACTTTCTGCCGCCGAGACCTCTATCACTCCTGCCAGTAATTCCTTTGCTTCTTCCCTGTCGGACTCGAATCCTCGCCTCTGGAAGCGCGCAAGTAGCGCAAGACCAAGTTCCAGTACCGTCATGCAATAATCTGGATGATTTGTGCTCCGAAGTCGTAAAACATCCCGATACAATCCAATTGGCGCATCTAGGTCAGGGCATCGATTGTTGGCTTGGCAGTCGATGAACTTGGCATTGGCCACGTTGAACAGAACGGCTGAGAGATTGAGGTCATCTATCGGGCAAATATCCTGAACACGCTGGAAAGTCTGGACGGCTGCGTCTAGATCTATTTGGTCCTGCAACTGGCGGTAACGCAGGAGAGCACGATGTCCCTCGTCAGTGAGCTGTTCCAACGTGTTCATTGCGCGTGACTCCGGTAGCTGTTGCCAACAGTTCAGAAAATGACTACAGCACCAGGAACAATCTGCTTACGTCGAGTTTGGGACATGATTCATTCGTACCGCAAATGCGTCTCTCCGTGACGATGCGAAAGGACGAACACGATGGTAATATATCATCCTTCTGCGTTGTAAAGTCGGTGACTACGAGGGAATTTCAAGTGTGTGTGCCAGTGGTAGACAAAGGAGATGCTCACACTCAGACTGAAGTTGTTCGTTCTGATGATAGAACACTTTTCCTACAGTACTCTTGAATCGACGAAGCAAATCTCCGTTTCCTAGCCTTGGGCCAAGCTCGAATGATGCGTAGACACTGAACGAAATAGCAGATGATTGATTTGATGACCTTTGGCAGCTATTGAATGACAGGAGCAGAGATTAGGCAAGTGATGACGCACAAGAGGATGTCTTCATCCCATTCTACGGTGTCCTTCGCTGTCGACACGGGTTTGTTGGATGTTTGTATGGTCCTTCCATCGACTTCCACAATGACATGGAAGCCTGCTGGCATGCGACGGAGTCCGGATGCAACATTCGTGGCACGAATGTCTGAATAGGTATGTTTGCGATGTCTCCAGGGATGCCAGCGCGAGATGGCTACGCACGTCTTAGAAAGAAATGTTCGCATTCATTGGTAGGTGATGAATGCGTATCCGAATCGGGTGATGGTTGGAGGGGAGAAGCCGGGGTAAAAAATTGGTCAAGTATGTTCATACACATGTGTAGGAAGTGAAATCTGAGAGCACGGAGGACTGCAATCACTGGCATTGTGGGCAAGTTCTGAGATCTGAGTGACGGGGATTCTGCAGTAGTAGATTTATATCGAAGGCGGCCAGCCCACAGCGAGAACTGCAATTAAATTGAATTAATGTCATTGCCTTCGGAACATGATGCAATTTTGGATGCAATGGTCCAGGACCCCTGACAGGTTCCCTATCAATATTGTCAGGGGTTATCTGTAGTTATTTGTGCGTGGTTTGCCATCGAATAAGTATCTATAATCCCACGGTGCCAATGTGCGCGAGTCCACCTGTGGGATTCCCCCCTTTCGAGCAGGAAGCCTCCCCACTCGTGTACCCCACTATGCGACCAATCTAGTATCCGGGGTCGCGCCCTCGTATCTCCTCAGTCGCCTCTGCGAGTCTGGCCAACTCCCTCGATAGGGCTTAAGACTGGTAGCTGAACCTTAAACGGACTCGGATGGGCAACGGTCGGGGGTAGCGGCAGCCCCCTGATGAGAGCTTTCGCAGGCTAGAAACTGCTACCCACTGCTCCTTTACCTGCCCCTGCTCGTACTGTACATCGCTTGCTCGATGGCGCGACCCTGATCCTCGGAGAGGGGTGTCCCGATGGATGAACAAGCAGGCATGACCGCTCGAGCGTCTCTTCGCACACAGACAAAGGACTATCGCCTTCGGCCATAGTCCGGCATCACTTCATCTCATTTCTTGTTCTCCTTTTCTTACCAGACCATGTTGATGAATCAGGTTCTCGACTCGTTCAATCCGCCGTACCGCGTAGACGAACTCTCGCATCCACTCAAACGCTCAGCTTCTGTCGCATCTCTTCCGACCCCTCCACGAGGCTTTCACGAAAGCTCGCGATCGCGCGTGGGTTCATCTGTGTCTCAATGTGATTCCGATGGCAATGGCAGCACCTGAGAGCTAGACGATGATTCCGGTCGTGGTTACGCTGGTCGTATCAAACGAATCAAAAATGATTCGCAACAGCAACACTGAAAAACATCGCCGTTGGCGCTGCACACGCTATGTCCGAGTCCAGTTTATGTACGCAGGCACACCGCTGGTGACAGGGACTCCCGCACCTTGCACGCCCTCGCTCGCGACGCACGGCCACCCTCACAAGTCTGGCCGTCTCCTTACTCCTGATACATGCATGCACACGCTTGCACGCTCGGATGCCATCGTCATTGCCCTGGCCCTGGCATATCCAGATTCCACGACATGCACTGGCAGCGACTGCCGTACGCTTTCATTCCGCTGAGAACGCGCAACAGTCGCTGTACGTCGCTGTCTCGCCCTTGCCTTCGATCGTCCTCGTCTTCACGCTCATTGGCAAGTCGCTTTGACTCGCTCGTCACCAGGTCTTGCTCGTCGTCATCATCATCAATGTAGACAAAATGTAATTTCTAGGTAGTGACTAAAGGGAAAACTTGAAAACCGTACACAATAAACCTTTTGCTGCGCGCACGCCCTCGGAACAACTCACAGTACAACAGTTAGGTGTGATTGAATCAATCTGGTGGTTGATTAACGTTGATTTTCAACAAGTATGGCGGACCATGCAATTCAAGTAACTGACATTTAGGATGCGTCCTCTGACGAGCATAAGGCTCCGACATTCGATTTATGTGTATGTCGAGCGAAGTTATGTCGTCACTCCCGTGCTCCGCACTGTCCTTGGAGTCCGTCGACGACGGTAGTAGAAAATCACCTTTATTGAAAAGAGCGGATAGGGACCAAGTGTACCTGATCATACTCGTAACGAGCGGCTGCGCTGCTGTCGTATTGTGGTGCGATAAAATAATGATAATGAGTGATACTGTAAGGTCACACTGTTACAAAGATTGCCCCGCGGTAAACTAGTTCGTACGGAGGAAAAGTCATGCTGAAACACTGGCAGTCGTTTTCGACCAAGGGTCATCTGCCAAAGTGAATAAAAGGAACCCAAGAAGTGAACGGAGCCCCAGAGTTGCGAAGTTTCTGAACGGCGCAGTGTAATGCTGCTGCCGCCTCCGTGCTGTCGGGAGCCCGGCTAGCATCTCGAAACAGGTGCTCGTACACGTCCCTCGCCACCTGCGGTGCGTCCTTGTCCATTATCGACCACATCGTCCCGATCACACTACCATACCCGGCAAGAAGCATCCCAGCTGCAAGATGAACAGATTCTTCCGACAACGACTCGTCTCCTTGAGCAGTCTGACAGGCAGAAAGGAATGCGAGTCCACCTTGCGGGCGGGATAATTGCATAATGTCCGAGAGCTTCAAGCGATGACGGTTGGCGAGGCATAGCCCGCTGTCTAGCGGTGTCTTGGGATCCTGTATTCCGTGACATGCAAAATGAACCCAGTCGGTATTCTTCAACTTCTCCGTGACGTCCTCGACAGTGCCATCAGAGGTCTGGAGGGTTACCAGAGGGGATTTCTTGCATAGTTCTCTGATGTAATCGATCTCGTGCTTCACCGAAAACAGTGGATTGAGTCCGTCTGTCGGTGACTGAGGGACGGCAAGTAGGCAAAATTTGGAACAAGGGTCGTCCAAGCTGTTTTGAGGTGACGACGCGAGCGAAGTCAAAGTCGGCAAATAGGAAGATATGACGAAATCAGAAAGTTTTGTGCCCGGCTCGGCCGTGTGATAAAGGCCAGCAGCGTGTATGGGCAAAAAGGCAAAAGGACCAGTAGGACACCAGAAAATACGGGTCATTTTATCAGTGCCAGATGGCAGACTCTAATCTGAGGTCAGAATAGATCGACATATTGTTTAGATCGACAACTTACTGAAAAGCCGAGTGCCTGAAGAACGGGGTTTGCAACTTCCTTCCAAAGGTATTCCAGAAATCTTTGGTACAACTCGTTCGGAGTATCCCATTGTGACATTGTCGATTGTGCTTCCCCTTCACGACCATCAGTGAAATTTCCATCCAGCAACAAGTCGAGAAATTTTTTCGAGAGGTCTATATCTTCAGAGGGGATAATGAGTTCGTACAGGGCATCGCGGGACGAAACAAGACAATGGCGCTCGAGCATCGCGCGGACCACTCTTTGCCAGACGTCCATATCCTTATAACGAATTTCAGGTAAGGGGACATGAATGACCTTCTCCGACTCCGCCATAACGATCAGTGCATCACATCTTTCTTTGCTAGCTGTGAGGTAAACGACTGGGCCGGAGATTTCCAAGGCAGAGAGTTGCTTGATCGTCTTCGAAAGCAAGAATCGGTCGAAACCTGGCAAGGACCGTATCTGAATGAGGAGATTCTCCCGTGTAAGTGCAAGATCATGATGTCTTTGGATGTCTTTCTCGAGAAATCGAGTGTCAGAAACTGAGATATGTGCTGGCTGGCAGAATGTGACATTGTTTCGAATACTGGCATGTTCTAGTTCCTGCGAGATTTGCTGGAACTGAGAAGCAAGGGCAGGATGGTCGCGAGCCAGATCATCAACTGGAGTGCGAAGCTGCAGGAACTGAGTCCAGACGATGGAACGACCTTGCTCAAGCCATTCGACAGCTAGTTCAGGATGACCAGCTTCAAGAGCGGCGGAAACTGAGTGACGTGTGACATCAGCTACTTCAACGAGTAGACGATGACGCTCGGTGACTGGGAGTCCGAGCCATGCTAATTGTGGGAGAAGGTCGAGAGCAGAAGCACATGCATCAAGGAGGGCAGTGGTATTTCCTTGAAGAAGTTGCGCACATAAAATCCAGATACGAGAGGCATCAAAGCGGACGGAAGCAGGACCGATGGAAGCACGAGTGGCAATTGAAGAATTGAAAACGGCAGAAGAGAGATCAGAAGAATCATGAGAGTGCGTAAAACGTATATGGAATAAATACCCAAGGCCAAAAAAAAAGGTTGGTTTGTCGGGATGTTCATCGGGAGTGAAGTTTATTGCCTCCTCCTGCATGGAAATGGACCTGTTTAGATCCGCGAGGTCCCCGAGACGCTCAAAGCGACGAGATAATGAGTTCCCGAGGTTGTTCAAATAACATGGCTTGCCTGGATGGCCGTCGGGTGACAGACAGACAGCCTCCTCTTTCATCGAGATCGACCTGTTTAGATCCGCGAGGTCCCCGAGACGCTGAAAGCGACTAAATAATGAGATCCCGAGGTTGTTCAACAGACTTGGCTTGCCTGGATGGCCGTCGGGTGTCAGACAGACAGCCTCCTCTCTCATCGAGATCGACCTCTTTAGATCCGCGAGGTCCCCGAGACGCTCAAAGCGACGAGATAATGAGTTCCCGAGGTTGTTCAACGGAGCTAGCTTGTCTGGATGGCCGTCGGGTGTCACACAGACGGCCTTCTCTGTCATTGAGATGGACCTGTTTAGATCTGCGAGGTCCCCGAGACGTTCAAAGCGACGAGATAATGAGCTCCCGAGGTTGTTCAACGGAGCTGGCTTGTCCGAGTGTGTTAAATAGACAGCCTCCTCAAACATCGAGATCGACCTGTTTAGATCCGCGAGGTCCCCCAGATGCTCAAAGCGACGCAATAAAGAGTTCCCGAGGTTGCTCAACCAAACTGGCTTGTCTGGATGGCCGTCGGGTGTCAGACAGACAGCCTTCTCTTTCATCGGGATCGATTTGCTTAGATCCGCGAGGTCCCCGAGAAACTCAAAGCGACTCAATAATGAGTTCCCGAGGTTGCTCAACCTACTTGGCTTGTCTGGATGGCCTTCGGGTGTCAGACAGACAGCCTTCTCTTTCATCAAGATCGATCTGCTTAGATCCGCGAGGTCCCCGAGACGCTCAAAGCGACTCCATAATGAATTTCCGAGGTTGCTCAACCTACTTGGCTTGTCTGGATGGCCATCGGGTGTCAGACAGACAAGCTCCTCTCTCATCGAGATCGACCTGTTTAGATCCGCGAGGTCCCCAAGACGCTCAAAGCGACCAAATAATGAGATCCCGAGGTTGTTCAACAAACTTGGCTTTTCTGGATGACCATCGGGCGTCAGACAGACAGCCTCCTCGTTCATCGAGATCGACCTGTTTAGATCCGCTAGGTCCCCGAGACGCTCAAAGCGAAGAAATAATGACGTCCCAAGGTTGTTCAACAGACCTGGCTTGTTTGGATGGCCGTCGGGTGTCAGACTGACAGCTTCCTTAAACATCGAGGTGGACCTGTTTAGATCCACGAGGTTCGTGACGCGCTGAAAGCGACGAACTAACAAGTTCCCGAGTGTGTTCAGCAGGGACGGCATGTCCATGTTTGGATGGTCAGGATGAATATAGCCTTGCCAAAGATCCACGGCAGACTCGAGCATCGAAATTGCTTCGTGTATATCACCAAGCCCGCCATTTTGTGCGAACCGGTCAGATAATAGCACCCCGAGGTCACAGAGGAGTGTAGGTCGGTCAGGATTCCAGTATGACATGTTCTGTAGCCGGTCCCGCGCCCTCTGTATGACATCGTCGCCATTTGCTTGCTCCACCGGTGACGATCCACCCTCTCCTGCTTCCACCGATACTGAAATCATTTGCAATGCGAACAGCCCTGCTCGATGTGCATAACTTCCTTCCGCTGAGACCTCTATCACTCATGCCAGTAAATCCTTTGCTTCTTCCCTGTCGAACTCGAACCCTCGCCTCTGGAAGCGCGCAAGTAGCGCAAGACCAAGTTCCAGTACCGTTGTGCAATGATCTGGATGATTTGTGCTCCGAAGTCGTAGAGCATCCCGATACAATCCAATTGGCGCATCTAGGTCAAGGTACCGATTGTTGGCCTGGCAGTCGATGAACTTGGCATTGGCCAAATTGAACAGAACGGCTGCGCGATTAAGGTCATCTATCGGGCAAATTTCCTTCACACGCTGAAATTTATGGATGGCTGCGTCTAGATCCATTTGTTCCTGCTGCTGGCGGTAACGGAGGATAGCACGATGTCCCTCGTCAGTCAGCCGTTCCAGTGCGTTCATTTCGCATGGCTCCGGTAGCTGTTTCCAACAGTTCAGACAATGACTACAGTGCCATGAACAGTGTGCTTACGTCGAGTTTGGGACAGGATTCATTCGTTCCACAAATGCGTCGCTCTGTGATGATGCGAAAGGACGAACGCGACGGTAATATATCATCCTTCTGTGCTGTAAAGCCGGTGACTACAAGGGATGTCAAGAGTGTGTGGTACTAAACAAAGGAAATGCTCACAGTGAAGGTGCTGATTCTGATGATGGAACACTTTTCCTACAGTACTCTTGAATCGACGGAGCAATTCCCCGTTTCCTAGCCTCGGTCCAAGCTCGAATGATGCGTAGACACTGAACGAAATAACAGATGATTGATTTGATGGCCTTTGGCAGCTATTGAATGACAGGAACAGAGATTGGGCAAGTGATGACGCACAAGAGGATTTCTTCATCCCATTCTACGACGTCCTTCAATGTCGACACGGGTTTGTTGGATGTTTGTATGGTCCTTCCATCGACTTCCACGATGACATGAAAGCCTGCTGGCATGCGACGGAGACCGGATGCAACATCCGTGGCACGTATGACTGACCAGGTGTGTTTGGGATGTCTCCAGGGATGCCAGCCCGAAATTGCTACGCACGTGTTAGAAAGACATGTTCGCATTCATTGGTAGGTGATGAATGCGAATCCGAGTCGCGCAATCTTTTTTGACCTTGAGGTCGTGGTTGGAGAAGAAAAGGCAGGCTAGAGGATTGGTTTTCTTGATTCATGAGTGGGAGGTGAACAGTGGGCAAGTTCTGAGTGACGAGGGTTCTGCAGCAGTAGAAGGTTTATATCGAAGGTGGCCAGTTGTAGACTTGCTGTGCAGATTTCTGATAGGCCACAGCAAGCACTGCAATGTCATTGCCTTGGCCCCTTCCGCATGATGATGCAACTTCGCCTCCTGGACTGCAGGACCCCTGACAGGTCGTGGAACGGGCTGGGGTTTTATTTGTCATAATTTGTGCTCGTCGCGGTAGTAGGCTTGTCCTCTTCCACAACGTTCTCTTCCTCTCATTTCTTGTTCTCCTTCATTTCTTACCAGACTATGTTGATGAATCAAATTCTCGACTCGTCGAATCTGCCGTACCGAGTAGTAGACGAACTCTCGCATCCACTCAAACGCTCAGCTTCAGTCGCATCCCTTCCGACCCGAACCTTTCACAAACGCTGGCGATCGCTCGCGCGTTCATCTGTGTCTTAATGTGATTCAGATGGCAATGGCAGAACCTCAGAGCTAGACGATGACTCTACTCGTGGTTACGTTTGTCGTATCAAGCGAATCAAAACTATTCACAATAGCAATACTGAAAGCACAACCGACAAACACTCGGAAGACGAACGTCCAGATCACAAATAGCATCGCACGCTTGATGTACTCCCTGGTCACAACGAGGACGAAGAGGACGAAAATGTGTTCTGGACTGGTTGGGGTAGTTCGTCTAGGGAGAAGCCGCAGAAGAAAGCGACACAGGCGGATACGACGGTGGATAGCTCGCTGTCGCCTGCTATGCTCCGCTATCGTGTAACGGCCCCCGTATCCCCTGCGCCATCGAGGAGGCAACCGTCGATCCTTGTCGGACCGTTCATCTACTCCTGTTGTGCCGTGCTCACGGCGCTCACAGAGCGACTTTTGACCATGACGACAAACGCCAAGATATTCAACCTACCCGTGTCTATCTGCCACACTGAAGCTGACGTCACCGCCTCAAACACCGTTCAGTCATACGTGCCCGTGACACCTTGGGCATCTCCGAATGTCCAGAACGTACATGCCGTACTGAGGTTCGCTGCTACTTTTTGCGTATGGAAGAAGTGAAGTCTACAACCAAGACCCAGACACTCCAACTCTCGTCTGTTCCGGCAGCAGTGACGGAGGAAGGCGATCTGGCAGAGGCGTTGAGCGCAGGGTCGTCACAACCACTGCCATGGACCCGGACCCGAGCAATTCAAGTTCTCCACTCCGTACAGATTCGATCACGATCCGATGAACCACCGCCTCCGTTTCTCTTCTCAATGATGCCAATTATATCTACGACGATATCGACCGGACGTCTAGGAAACTTGATCTCGTGGGCACGTGACAGCCAGACGAACATCAGGAAGAAGGGAAAGGAAACAAAAATGAGACTGCGAAAGCAATGGTGAGGGAAATCGGATTAGCCGGGACGGAGATTTCAATCCCACTCCTTGATTTATACTTACTCTCAGTCCATCGTTTCGCGAGATCCTTTTTCGTTTATACATTTCCGTGTCGTGCTCACACGCTTCGGACCTTGCACAAGACTGCGTGAAGGACTCGCCGTCTGGGTTCTGCCTCTTTAAGAACGTTGGCGTTGGCGTTGCACACGCTACGTGCAGTTTATTGTGTACGCAGGCATACCGCTGGTGACACGTCCTCCCCGCCTTGCACATCCTCGCCCGGGACGCTCGGTCACCCTCACAAGTCTCGCCGTCCCCTGTCCGAGATACGTGCATGCACACGCTTGCACACCCGGATGCCATCGTCATTGCCCTGGCTCTGACTCGATATCCTTGCTTATCCAGATTCCACGAAATGCACTGACAATGGCTGCGGTGCGCTTTCATTCCGCTGAGAGCGCAGAGCAGTCGCTGTACGTCGCTGCCTCGCCGTTGCCCTCGATCGTCTTCGTCTTCATGCTCATCAAGTCGCTTTGACTCGCTCGTCACCAGGTCTTGCTCGTCATCATCATCATCAATGTGTATTTTGTTTCCCCTTAAGTTATGACCTAGTAACTGCATTTTGTCTATGTACACCCACAATAAACTTTCCGCTACACGCACGCCCTCGGAACAACTTGCAGGACACCAAATAGGTGTGATTGAGCCAACAATCGACTTGAATGTTTTTACAACACTTTTGTCGATACTAATTAAGTTTATTTCATCGGCACCACACTACAGAATGACGGCAGCGCAGCCACTCGTTCTTACAAGGATCAGGTACACGTGGTCCCTACCCGCTCTTGTCAACAGAAGTGATTCCGACGACGACAATGCGGGGCTTGGGAGCGACGACCTGACGTGGTGCGAAGGGCGAACATAAATCGAATGTCGGAGGCCTATGCTCGTCAGAGTACGCATCCGAAATGTCAGTTACTTGAATCGCATGGATAATCTAGGTGATGCTGTGAGGTACGCTGTAAGATTGCTCCGTATATAAACATGCTTGTTCGGTAAATTAGTTCGTACAAGTAAAGAGTAGCATAGGGGGGGGAAATTCATGCTGAAACAGTCGTTTTCGACCGAGGATCATCTACCAAAGTGAATGAAAGGAACCCAAGAACTGAAAGGAACCCCAGAATCGCGAAGTTTCTGGACGGCGCAGTGCAATGCTACTGCCGCCTCCGTACTGTCGGGAGCCCGGCTAGCATCTCGAAACAGGTGCTCGTAAACGTCCCTCGCAACCTTTGGTGCGTCCCTGTCCATTATCGACCACATCGTCCCGATCACACTACCATACCCGGCAAGAAGCATCCCAGCTGCAAGATGAACGGATTCTTCCGACAACGATGCGTCTCCTTGCGCAGTCTGACAGGCAGAAAGGAATGCGAGTCCACCTTTGGGGCGCGATAACTGCATAATGTCCGAGAGCTTCAGGCGATGATGGTTGGCGAGGCATAACCCGCTCTCAAGCGGTTTCCCGGGATCCTGTATTCCGTGACATGCAAAATGGACCCAGTGGGTGGTCTTCAACTTCTCCGTAACGTCCGCGATAGTGCCATCAGAGTTCTGGAGGGTTACCAAAGGGGATTTCTTGCACAATTCTCTGATGGAGTCGATCTCGTGCTTCACCGAAGGCAGTCTACCAAGTCCATCTGTTACTGGCTGAGGGACGGCAAGTAGGTGAAGTTGAGAACAAGGGTCATGCAAGCTATTCTGGTGTGACGATGCGAGCGAAGTCAAAGTCGGCAAATAGGAAGATATGACGAAATCAGAAAGTTTGGTGCCCGGCTCGGCTGTGTCATAAAGGCCGGCAGCGTGTATGGGTAAAAAGGAAAAAGGACCAGTCGGACACCAGAAAATACGGGTCATTTGATCAGTGCCAGATGGTGGACTCTAATCTGGAGTGAGAATACTAGATCGACATTGAGACTCGTATCAATGACTTACCGAAACGCCGAGTGCGTGAAGAACAGGATTTACAGCCTCATGCCAAAGGAGTGCCAGAATCACCTGGTACAACTCGTTCGGAGTAAATCGTTGTGACACCGTCAATTGCGCTCCCCCTTCACGACCATCAATGAAAATTCCATCCAGCAACAAGTCGACAAATCTTTTCGAGAGGTCTATATCTTCAGAGGGGACGAGTTCGTACAGGGAATCGCGGGAGAAAATAGGCAAATCCCCCTCCAGCATCGCGCGGAGAATTCTTCGTAGGGTCTCCATATCAACATAGCAAATTTGAGGGAGGGGTACATGGATGACACTCTCCGACTCCGCCATAACGATCAGTGCATCACATCTTTCTTTGCTGGCTGTGAGGTAGACAACTGGTCCGAAGATGGCCAAGGAAGAAAGTTGCTTGATCGTCTTTGAAAGCAAGAATCGGTCGAAACCTGGCAAGGACCGTATCTGAAAGAGGAGATTCTCCCGTTTGAGTGCAAGATCATGATGTCTTTGGATGTCTTTCTCGAAAAATCGAGTTTCAGTGACTGGAATATGTACTGTCTGGCAGAATGTGGCATTGTCCCGAATACTAGTTGCATGTTCTAGTTCCTGCGAGATTTGCCGGAACTGACAAGCAAGGGAAGGATGGTCGTGAGCCAGGTCATCAACTGGAGTGCGAAGCTGCAGGAACTGAGTCCAGACAATGGAACGACCTTGCTCAAGCCACTCGACAGCTAGTTCAGGATCACCAGCTTCAAGAGCGGCGGCAACTGATTGACCTGTGACATCAGCTGCTTCAACGAGTAGACGATGGCGCTCGGTGACTGGGAGTCCGAGCCATGCTAATTGTGGGAGAAGGTCGAGAGAAGAAGCACACGCAGCAAGGAGAGCAGTGGTGTTTCCTTGAAGTTGCGCACAGGAAATCCAGTCACGAGAGGCATGAAAGCGGACAGAAGGAGGACCGGTGGAAGCACGAGTGGCAATTGAATAATTCAAAACAGCAGCAGAGAGATCAGAAGAATCATGATAGTGCGTAAAACGCATTTGGAATGCCTGCCCAAGTCCAATCAATAACCTTGGTTTGTTGGGATGGCCATCGGGAATGAAGTTAATTGCCTCCTCATTCATGAAAATGGACTTCTTTAGATCCGCGAGGTCCCCGAGACGCTCAAAGCGACGACATAACGAGTTCCCGAGGTTGTTCAACTGACCTGGCTTGTCTTGATGACCGTTGGGTGTCAGACAGACAGCCTTCTCAAACATCGAGATCGACCTCTTTAGATCCGCAAGGTCTCCGAGATGCGCAAAGCGACCAAGTAATGAGTTCCCGAGGTTGTTCAACCGACCTGGCTTGGCTGAATGGCCGTCGGGTGACAGACAGACAGCCTCATCAAACATCGAGATCGACCTCTTTAGATCCGCGAGGTCCCCGAGACGCTCAAAGCGATGAAATAATGAGATCCCGAGGCTGTTCAACCCACTTGGCTTGTTTGGATGATCGTCGGGTGTCAGACAGACACCCTCCTCTCTCATTGAGACCAAC
>JBBPOJ010000566.1:0-24110 GCA_038091395.1 Leccinum rimulosum
TATTCAACTATATGCATTTTTTCACACTGGTACTTACTTGCCAAGGTTATAAAATGTCTGCCAGAGACTATATAGCATTGTCATGTTTTCATCTTATAGATGGTCAACTTGGCTTTGTAGTATCTTCCTTGTATTGGATTATAATTTTCTCCCCTCAATTATACTTGGATTAAAAGGATAGATAAACCTATACAATATAATATCAATGCTACTGCATATGAGCTAATCTATCTGGTTATATCTACATCTCCCCATTTTCATACCATTGTCAGAGCATAATGATTGAACAATTGTAATCAGTCACCAGTAGAAACCAGAATGATATTCAACTATATGCATTTTTTCACACTGGTACTTACTTGCCAAGGTTATAAAATGTCTGCCAGAGACTATATAGCATTGTCATGTTTTCATCTTATAGATGGTCAACTTGGCTTTGTAGTATCTTCTTTGTATTGGATCATAATTTCCTCCCCTCCTTATAATCATATTATAATAATATATCAATCCATACAATATAAAATCAATGCTACTGCATATGAGCTAATCTATCTGGTTATATCTGCACCACCCCATTTTCCTGATGTGATGACATGGTCAGCGCTGCTTCTAGGGTTCGTCCAGCGTTCACCACGACTCGAGACGTCGCTCCGACCTTCCTTGGTTCCACCTCGCCCAACGGCAGCCATACGTCGTGTACGATCGTAGTGCTTGGTCGTCCTCTTCCTCTCCTGGCTGTCGCCGCCCCTGCCGCCATGATGGCCTCCTCCTCGGCTGCCGTGATTTGGATCCAAGGTATGTGATTGATCTTCGTTTGTTTCACTGCTTGACATAAAAGCGGTTTGAATACGTGCTCGTCGAGGTCGAGCTGTGGAGTCGAGTGATAACGTCGTGCTGCGAGAGTTCGGAGTGCTTTGAGGGCAGCGGCCATGGTGTACTGGAACATGCCGTTCTGGATGAACGGCACCGATCGACGTGTGGATTCTGCTCCAGAAAGGACGGCGTCGACGAAGAAAGAAATAGGTTTTCCTTGTCCGGGAGGTGCATGCAGGGCGTAGGGAACCGCGTCGTCTCTGACGTTTCGTGCGGGGTCCACGGCGCCAAGAAGATACTTGAAATCTTTCGTTTCGTACGACAACGGATGCTGTGTCGCACGCCATGCATTCAGGGCCATCCACCGAGTCCTCGAAGCGTTTCTCTGCGTCTGGTCCTCACTCCTGCCTTGAACTTGAACCTCGGCTTGGATCGCACTCGAGATCAACGTCTTGACGTCCTCCACGTACGTCTTCAAGGCAGTGAGGAGGATGTGTAAGAAGAGTTCTTTCGTGAGATGAGATGGATCGTTGGGGTGATGGTTAGGGCTGAAGACGACGCCGTTGAATCCAGAAGGATGTCTCACGGCGTCCTCTATAATAAATCTTGCTTCGGATTGCTGCCAGAAGAGAGAAACGTTAGAAATGAAACACTTGCTACTAAGTAAACTCACTCGGGCATGTAATTTACCAAAAGTAAGTTCTTGAACTCTGAGTGAGGCCATGAGAGGGCGTTTGTCGGCGGTACCGCGTGCCCACCAGGTGGTATCGAGAACGAGATGGCTCTTGGTGGTGAGATCGGGAAAAGAGACGACTCTCTTGTTTAGACAGAGAAAACCGTCGTGGACGAGACTCTGTGCTAAGAAGGAAGGCGTCATCACCTTCCTGGTGATGACTTTGCCTGACCCAGTGTGTGCGTAGTTGAGAGTCCTCTCTAACATGGCCATGAATTCGACGTGATAAGGGTCGATCTTGTCGTTTCCGAGTTCCAGATTTCTTGAATTCTTTTTCCAGATCAGTTCGATGAGCGAGGTCAAAGGGTAGGTGGCCCAGTTGAGCAGATTGGGTATGACTTCTGGTTTGAAGGGTTGAAGGCATTCCTTGATGGGGTCCAGCACGCTGGGATGTACAGAGTAATTGCATAACTTCGAGATGACTTGTTCATAGATGACTCTAGTTAGTAATAATAATAGTTAGCGAGCGAACGTACTACTACTAGCTAGCACTTGCCTTCCTGTTTTGTGCTCGGGTCGTAGTCGGTTGATCTCGATGGTGAACGTCTGTTCGAGTCTGAGAGCCTGCGGTTGGTTCTCGGCTGCGACGGCATTGGCATAACGTTGATGAGGGAGTCCTTGATTGCAATGTCGCTTTCTCTCCGTGAAACGACGTTTGGCGATGGCACCGACCGCCATCGTCGATGACATGGCAGAAGTGGCCATGCCCAATTGAACATAGTGGAAGCGAGCTTGGTCACGTACTCTATGGGAGATGGCGTTGTAGACCTGCGAATGAGTTCCTACGAAGACAGGTGCACCACGGTGGTGGCGGCGGTCGTCTTCGTCGTCGTCGTCGTCTTCTTCAGAATAATGATCTTCGTCGACGATCGGAGGAGTGAGCCTGCGGTTGATGTCGTCGAGTACAGTGTCGAAAGGACGAAGGGTGGTCTTCGCTTGGACATTGCCATATGATTTGGTGAAGGCGAGAGGATACATGTGATAGGATGCCATGGGTTGATGATCTTCAGAGCAAAATAATTTGTCGGCCTTGCGAAGGTCGACGAGGGCGCCGGAAGTTTCGAAATGAGCGGGGATCCTTCTACGAACCCTGAAACCATCCTTGTTGAAGACAGGGATGGAGAATCCGTTGCGACGTCCTCGCAGGTCGACTCGGACTCTCGCTGGATCGTCGACAGGTCGATTGTACAGTTCGCCATGAATTTGATGGAGTATGTCCCCGTCGACTCTGGTCCATCTAGTGACTCGATTGAAACTAGTAGTATATGAAAAGTTAGAGAGAAGAAAAAGAGAGAGAAAAAAGAGACTCACAGGATGTGATGGGCGATGGAAAAGGACATCAGCCTAATGTGGCTGAGGTCGTGATCACGGTCCCAACTAGAACTTTCTTGACGAACGTCCCATTCTTCTTGCGAGCTGCAAATGGGTTGGTTTTGTCCGTACCGCAGGGTGATGGCGATGGGTAGGTTCTCCGTCAAGAAACCATCTTGTTTCCAAGACCTTGGTGCATCGGCCACCCACTGAGACCAACATCTTCGGATTTGATGTTGAAGCTCCCTCGCTTGAGGCAAGGTGAGCTGTAGGACTCTTTGACGTTCCCCCAACCTTCCCCTATATAATAAGATTAAAACAGAAAGAAAATAAAATAAAATCATGCTTACATCAAGTTGGTGGATTCCTCGGTGGAATCCCTTGTGAGGAAGTTGCCAGGACCTGCCGCCGCCGGATAAGGGTCCCGACATACGACGTCGCTGACATGCATTGATTGTAGGACTTGAGCGAAGAAGAGGACTACCATATAAGCATGTTGAGGGGTCAAAGCGGTGGTGGTGGCATTCGGGAGAACGGCCATGGTAGTTGCAGGGCCACCATGATGGCGGCGACCATGATGGTCTTCGGACAAGGAGGACGGTACAAAGCCAAGCCATAAATCTTCTTGGCGCCGAGAGCCGATGTACAGCATGCGTCCGGTGGTGGAGAAAGGGAGTTGGGCGTGGACATCGGGCCAGAGCTTGAAGAGGTGTGAAAAGGTAATGTCCATATGCCAGGTGTGGTCTTGAAGGACGTCGCGAGAAGGAAGAGCTGCGTCGATTCCGAGACGAGCGCCGAAGAAGAGGATATAGTCGAGATAATGGTCTTGAATCGAGGGAACCAAATCATCGTCGTTGACTCGGAGAAGAAATTGTTGGTCGATGACCAGGCGGCGTCGTAGGCGAAGAAGATTGATGGCTCTCTCTGCCTGCTTCTCGGCATGCATTATTTTGAGCCTGCCGAGATGAACGGTCTCCAAACCCGTCTGCCTGAAATCTTCGTCGAAATTAGGGAGGTCGGAGGCGTGAGTGGAAGTGGAACGCATTATTGCTTCGTCTATGATTTCTTGCTGACAAGGGTCGTCCGATCTCATGTGAGGTGGGACTTGTGTAATGTCGAAAGGTTCTTCGGACGCAGGGACGGTGACTGGGTCCCGTTCGACTGCTGGCTCCGAGCCGTCTGATTCCTCTCCGGCGGCGGCGGCGGCGTCGGAATCGACGTCCATGGCAACGACTTCTGGAGACATATATCTGCCACGTCTTAGGGTAGAGAATGAAAATTGTATACAAAAAGAACGGTTTTAGAACTCACGGCGGTGACAACGACCTGTTGTGGACGGCGGCGGCGGCAAACATGAGAACAGTGAGCGTAAAAATTTCTTGAGCGGATGGAGAATGTCAAGCGGCGAGAGACAGACAACTTGGAGCAAATACAAATACAATTTCACAGACGCGGCATACTAGCACGCACACACAGTACAAATCGATTTATTTACGACCACATAACTAAATCATATGAACGGCGATCAATACAATAAAATACATAACGATGGGACGGAATAACGACATACCGATTCCAAATTCGAGGCCGAGTTGGCACTGTTCAACCGAGTCTTCGAGCAGCCCTGACATCACGATGAGATGCAGGCTGGGTCGGTTCATACTGCTCTTCATCACTGGGCTCCTCTTCGTTCGAAGAATCGCCGAACAGGCGTTCACTGTCGTCCCGAAGCGTTTGACTCTCTTCCTCCTCCGTGTCGTCGTCATCCTTTTCATCGTCACCGAACGTGTGTCGGAAGTGAGAGATGGTCGCCTGCCGACGTTGAGGTTCGTCGGAAGGTCTAACGCTTGTGGAAGGCCTTTCTCCTGCCGTGTTGATTCGAGCGCGTTTCTTGACCGAGGCGGCACGAGGTGCTAAGTAGAGAGAGGGATCAACGAGAAACGAAACTGACTCGGATAGGACTCACGAGACACGATGGAATCCAGAGGAACGGAACGTTTCACCACCGCCGGGATGGGTGACTGAGCGACGCGGGGGGATGGAGAATCATCGTTGTCGGGATCCTCTGAGCAAGTGACGGAGATGTCGAATCGATTAGCAAAGTAGGTAATAGGATAAAACCTACGAGATAAAAGCCAATCGTGAGTTGGATCCTGAGGAGTGGTGGTACCGAGAGATCGAATGTTGTTTGCTAAAGCTGAAACGGACGATGAGATGGGTTGAAAAGAAAGCGTGAGAACGTCGCGACTTGCCATCCACGGAAGGCTCCGAACCAGGTACCACTAAATAAGGAAATCAAGGTTAGCCTTCGAATAACGACTCGATCGAGGCGAAAGAAAGGTTAGCCTTAGACGACATCGTAAAAGAGGACAACGTGAACCACGAAATCACCGCAAAGTGAACTATGACCGCGATTGCGGTAAAATAGAACCATCAAATTACCCGCAAAGTGAACTATGACCGTGATTGCGGTAAAATCGAATCACGAAATCACCGCAAATCGAACCATCAAAGTGAAGCACGAACGGTAAAATCGAATCACGAAATCTCCGCAAATCGACCTATGACCCCGATTGCGGTAAAATTGAACCATCAAAGTGAAGCACGAACGGTAAAATAGAATCACGAAATCTCCGCAAATCGACCTATGACCCATATTGCGGTAAAACTCACCTTCGTCTTGGGTGACATCCATGGGTTGTTCGGGTGTGGTCTCTCGAACGTCGACGGGTACGTCCCTCTTCTCTGACGGTTCTAGGTTTATAGTATCGTAAATGCCATAACGTACATAAGAAGAGAGAGAACTTACGAATCTGAGTGGCTCCCACTATGCGATCGTACACTTTGACGGGAGCGACAACGACGGTGTCAGTCGGAGCACCAAAGGCATCGCATGTCTGTTCTTCGTCTTTGTCGTTGTCTCCGATCCAAGAGAAGACGAGATTGTCGTCCGACGGAAGACGTTCAGAGGTGTCGTCGATGATGGCGTCAGCATCGAGATACTTTTCTCGATGCTCGTAAGAGCTAAAGGTCAATATCTCGAAGTCCATGAGAAACAGAAAAACGATGAACGCAGAAGAACCCTTACTTTGACGAGTTCTTCCGTTTTCTGTTTCACCTCCTGTCGTAACTCTCGACCGCGAGGCGCAGCGACGGTGTTCAGATCCTCGCCTGCAATGACGTTCCAAGCAGGCGGGCACGATTGGAGTGCTTTGATGATCTTCTGAATAGATTCCGTGTCGCGTTCGCGAGCGAGTCGACGTTCCAAGCGTCCCGTCTCGGTCACGATGTTAAACGGCGAGTTAGTGAGCTTCGAAATGGCGTCGTGATCGTACTCGAGTTTGTCCGGCCAGACGATCGTGTGGACCTTCCCTTGTCCTCCGGGGAGTGGTCGTCCTTTTCCCTCCATAATTCCTGTAGCAAGGAACGAATCTATGCTTGCTCGAATCCAACCAGCGGCGCTGTCCTTCTTCGTGAGGAGATCTGGACGATACATCATGACGGCAGAGTACTCTGCTATCGCAGAGGTTATGGTCTCTTTTCGAGCTCGAGCCTCGCTCGAGTGACCCGGGTCTCCCCATGGATTCGTATGGAAATTGAGATAAGGTAATGAGCGAGAGAACGCCCTCGGCAAACCAGTGATCTGAACCGATCGTCGCCACGGCTCCATCCAGTCCTTCGTGTTCACAGAGAAATTCCTCCCTTTAAGATAAGCCTTTACTTTGTCGTCGATGATCATGACCTCCATGTAGAGCTCTTTGCGAACCAGAATCTCTAAAGTTACATCAATTAGCGAGTATTTATTGTATTTGTGATCACTTACGTTCGGTGTCTCCGTCCTGCTTCACGACCTGGTAAACTTGTCCTGATTTCCATAGCTTCATAGGACGTTCCGGATCCTGGGGCACTTCTACAAGAAAGTGGTCTTTGAGGGCTTTGGCCGTTAGAGGTCGTTCGGGGAAGGAGCATTCTTCGAGGTCATGTTCGAGTCGCAAAAGGGCCGGCATGTTTTCTATCAACAACCAGACGTACTAACGATCCTTCTCGTCAGAAATGACAACGGACCATAAAGAAATCGACATACCATCTTGACGTAATCGGGAACGAGGATGACGCTCAAATCGGGGTGGGCTGTGAAAGCCCTGATCATGTCCGCGGATGCAGACCCGATCCTCCATCGACCCCCGATGATCTTGTGGTTATAGATCAGCGGACTCCACCAGGACGATATCTGAAAAGAGAGAAAACGTAAGCGTGATTTCCCACAAACAAGCCCAAGTGTCGATTTGCGGGAAAATTGAAAGTCGAAAGCGAAGAAATCAAAGGTGCTATTTTCCGCAAACGAGCACAAGTGTCGATTTGCGGAAAAACACGATGTTGAAAGTTGTAAGCGTCATTTCCCACAAATGAGCACAAGTGTCGAATTGTGGGAAAATAGAAAGTCGAAAAAGCAAAGTGTCATTTCCCACAAATGAGCACAAGTGTCGATTTGCGGGAAAATCGAAAGTCGAAATCACCGCAACTCGAGGTACGTGAGCATTTGCGGCAAAACGTGATTAGCAAATCACCGCATTTGGGGGTATGTACGTGTTTGCGGTAAAAAGACACTTACCTCGAGCAACGATTTGGACACCCTAGATAAGAGTCCCGACAACGATGCCCAAACGGACGCCGACATGAACGGCATGCAGTCGGGCTGCTTCGGAGACAAGTGGCTCGTCTCGAGCACGAGCTTGGCTTTGGAGGAGCAGGTGCTCCACGCGTTCTTGATAGATTCCTGTACGTCCTTGTTCTCCGCCTTTTTCGACCATTGCACCGCCGTCTCGTTTAGCTTCTCTACCACTTCGCGAACGTAATCATCGTAATGTCCTTTCCATTCTTTAGCGTCCTTCTGACCCATATACTTCCAGTGATCTCCCAGCGTCTGATCGTACACATCGTCGATGACCGTACGGATGTCGTTATTCAAGGCTTCGAGAACCGGGGGAGCTTCCTCTAGTTTCTCCATGCACGACGACAGGTAAGTCTGTGCGGTCTTTCTGTCTTCATCGTTCGATTTACCGTTCGCCAGCGTCTTTTGCGCGCGCTCGACTTGAGCCGCGTCCCACTCGAGGTTGTTGAAGCAGAGGCGTAGGCGTTCTTCGAGAAGAATGACGATCGCCGACAGGAGCTTTGAAAGTAGATGAGGTGAGATCATCGTCCGACGAGGAGGAGGAGAAACTCACCCCTCCGTATTCAGACAGCAATTCGGCGCTGAATTTCGTGATCCTGAATATGTTCGAGTGGACGTAGTGGGTGGAAGGTATGTTTACGATAGTATCCAGCAGACGCCAGATGTAATCTTGAGCAAGAAGGATACTGATCTTGTACCCTCTAGACGTCGAACGCCATTCGCGATCGCTTTCGTAATCCGACCATTTCTGCCCCTCCGACCTCATCATACGGTAGGATTGGACCACGCCTTCTTCCGTCGTCTCGCCGTAGTTATAGTTACGCTGATTCGTCGACAGGTGGATTCCCGTCGTTTCGTTGACTTTCGCTGCGATCGTCGTCGTCAAGATCGCGTGTTGATCTGAAGAGTCAACGCTCACCTTGATCGTATACGGCGACGATCCAAGAACCACCTGCGTTCACCAAGCCCATCAAGTGGTCCACCAATCGTTCCTTGGTGAGCATCTCTTCTTCGTCCACCGACCCAGGATCCTCTTTCGATCTTGCCTTTAGGTCCTTTAGATCGCGTTTCGCTAGGCTCAATCCGCTGTTCTTCGTCTTGACCCAATCGATCAATGCAGCTCGGCGATGGCGTCCTCCGGCTGCAACGATCTTGACGTCGTTGTCGTCTCTACCGTTGCCGGTGTCCGTGCGAAAGATAAGCCAAGGCAAGTGCGATCCGTCCCTCTGTGTGGCCCCGAGCTCATTGGGTTTCTTCACCGTCTCAAGGATGACATCCTCGACCTTGACGATCAACGGGATCGCATGCGATTGGCCGTACCGATCCAGTCCGTTACTCAAGAACGAATCCACCAGCGCGGACTTCTCCTTTTGATTTAATTCTCGTGGGTTGTACGTTCCGAACTGGAGGTTTCGTTTGATGATGTCTAACCTAGCGAGTCCGAGGAACGCAGCATCGGCCTTTTCTTGTCGATCGTAGTATTGATCTATATACTTGTCTACTGCGCTCGTCTTCGAAGCTGAGGTGGAGTCGCCGGCAGTAGTAGCAGGGGCGGCGGGGGCTTCATTGTCGGCGGCAGCAGCGCGTCCTTTGGCGTTCTTCTTCGCTCTTCCTTTCGGTGGCATGGTGGGTGGTGGTGGTTCGAGGGTGAAGATATCTATCTCATCACTACCTTTTTCAGTTTGGCGTATTGCCGCATTTCGGGTCCGATGCCGTTTTGCGGGATTTTTATGTTTGTTTTGATCGGGTTCCTCTCTGCCTATTTTGCCGCATTTCGGGTCTAATGTCATTTTGCGGGATTTCGGTGTTCTCGTTCCTAGATCTAGTAGTGGTAGATTCAAACGTGCTATAGTAGTAGTTAACGGAGGAGGAGGACCGTCTTCGAGTCAGTCCGACAATATTTCGATGACTTCTACCTCCCTCTCCAATTCATCCAAAATCTTGTCCGAGTCCCACTTCACCCAAATGTCTTCGAAACGTTTCATTGCCTCGACGCTGTGCCTAGTAGTAAGTAAGTAGTGAGTCGACGAGTCTTTCTCTTCGAGGACGATAACTCACCTATTGCTGCTTCTCCTCCTTCCTTCCTCCACCGTTCCACTCGCCCTCTTCGCCTCCTCTCGGACCCAATCCATCAAACGATTCGTCCATCCATCAACCTCGAACGGCATGTTCTCCTTATCCCTTTCCCCTCGTTCCAACAATCCCACCGTCGAAGTTCGGCACATCGGACACCTGAACACCTTTTCGCTCAAGTCCTCGTGGCGGTCCGCATCTCTGTAAAACGTTTCCCACGTCTGCATCAGACACGCTCCGCAGAATTTGTGTCCGCACCGCGCGTTCATCCGTGTCGCGTTTTGCCTGTCGTTCCTCGGTGAGTTTGGCCCGTTTCGTTGCTTGTCTGACTAACTCACATTGTATCCTGACATCTGAACAGAACAGAGTTGTTCGTCGTCGAGAGAGAGAGGTTGGGCACTCACATTGCGCACTGAAAGTGAGTGCTCATTAACTTCTCCGTCATTTTTAATTCCCCTTTCAGCATTGCTTCCTCCTCCGACATGATGGAGTCTTCTTTCTCGATCTCGGACCCTCCTTGCAGCGTTCGAGTCTTCTTCCTTCGTGCGTTCTTCAACTCCTCTTCCATATCCCTCACCTTTTTTCGTAGCTCCTCTAGCTCCTCTTCTGGTGAGTCGTCCCCTGCGTCTCTATCTTTACCTTTCTCGTTTTCATCGGTATCCTCCTCCTCCTCCTCACTGCCAGAACGGTCCTCCGATCCCTCCATCTCGGCCTTCTCTGCCGCCTCCAGCAACAATCTTTTCGCTGTCGTTCGTCCAAGATATCGATCGTTATCTGGTGAGTTTATAATTCTTCGCTCACCTTCATTCGCCATTATGATTCGCTTCATCCATTCCCCTTTGAATCTAGCCCGTTCCATCGATGTCATGTTATCCAGTGTTCGAAACATTTTTTTCTTTCTTTTTTTTCGCTTGAAGTCGTAGTACGCTTTCAACAACGTTTGATTTCAATATTATATTTTACCGCAAGTGCTAAGTTGTGATAAAAAATTATATGATAAGTACTTGAATTTACTGCATCGTCGTCAGTGATCTTAATGGAAAAAAAAAAAGTATTCGCCACCACTGACTGCTCATTATCCTCTGCAAGTGGTAACAGAGGAGTCAGAGGGTATTGTATAATGCTTCTAGTTCCCTAGCACGCACATGAGAATTCAATTAAATATGACATACTAACCCCCCCCTCCCCCCGCAGTGATAAATATATTAATGCGAACATCTTGCTTTTTGAATGAACGAGTGGAATGGCATCTGCCAGTTGGTACACCACAATAATATTGGCTCACCGTACGAGTCATTGTAATAATAAATAAAAATTTACTAAGGTGATGGTTCGTCAGAGGATTTATTTGTATTTTTGACTTTGGTAAGTCGAATCATAAGTATGAAGAAAGATTGTACATTTTCACCCGTATAATAAATGATCAACCTCATGCCACAAGCTGGATTGGCAGGTGGTGTCACTATGGTAATTCATCAGGCACACGCTTTGAGAGCCCACTCTTGAATTGATACTACACCACAAAGATTCACTAAGTATCCAGGGGCCAGAGGCTATTCCACTCGTTCATTCAAAAAGCAAGATGTTCGCATTAAGTAGTACACCGTCACGGTAGTAAAATGCATAGTACACTCATCATGCATAAACACCAATTGTAGGAAAGAAAAGAACAAGGAAAATTTTCACATTTCATAACTTCAAGCATGAGTGTATCGGACTCTCATGACTTTATGCATTACTATGAGTAAAGCTCACCATATTAGTATTTTAAGGATTATAGTACAAATCCCCCCACTGGCATTCCTCTGTGTTTTTTTTTAACGACCAAAACCTGCTTCAAGTTCACGTAATGTTCTGAATCAATCCATCATATCATATCAATGCTGGGAGTGTGGACACTGGAGAGCATTTTTTGAGCCACCGTGACACACAAAAGAATTTATGATTAAAAATCTCTGTCAGTGACGGTGTATTCATGTAGAAAATAAAGTAGATTGCATTGTCTCAATCACAAGGCAGATACAATGAATTAGCAGGAAAGACATTGAAAAAATATATGCATTTACTACATACCGTCACGACACACACGATACATGATCGGATTTCTTTTGACATCCGAGTCATTTTTTATTCATCTGTAATCCTGATCATTGTCAGGGCCAGGGTTGACTCGATGACAAAGAGCATAATTATATCATTACGCTCTCCACCACAGTGGGTGCTGTGATGAACACCTTGATGCTTCTAATATTTCTAAAATATTCCCAAGTCGTAATTCTCTCTCAAGATGTGTGTGCACCACAGCGTAACTTGAAAAGGAAATGAAAAATAGAACCAATCTGTGGTTGACCGCGAATAGTAGTTCGGAACAGTCAGTACATTAATATTATTGATATTCCAGAGCCCCGTCATAATTCATCGGTGATCTGGCAGTTGTCTTTGTTCAGTTGAGTGACATTGTGGGATAAACATATCTACAAACATATGTCTCTCTTCCAACTTTGTCTCACGTTTAGTGCGGGCATCATGATGTTGTCCAAAGTCATGTACAAATTTTATCATAGTGTATGATCTACTACTAAATTGTTCATGCCCACAGAACCTATTCCAGACTTCAAGTTATAGTCTGCCTTCATTTTGTGAACAATTGACCATTGCCAAATACAAACTTTATTATGGTAAACTAAAACACGTGACCTCCAAGGCTAGCACTACAACAACAAAATTTATACTGTCAATACATAAAATGATCGTACATAGTTGCTCGATAATCCAAATTCAAGTTAGCGGGGTCGACACTCAAGGGAACAAATTGAACAAAAACAATGAAGAGTGAACTCACAAGAGATTCATCGGATACACTTGAAGACTATATTCGTGATTAACAAGAAAAAGAACTATAACTCACCTTCAACGTCGGGATTCACTGGTAGACCTTGTTGATCGATCCGATTTACCGCAAATCCACACTTTGTGCAGATTGCGGCCATTTGTCGTGAAGAAATCCCATGTGTATATTTATGGTAAATGCAAACATTGAATTTCTAGATTGTATTTTACCGCAAACTAACATATGTGCTGATTTGCGGTAAACGACAACATCAAATCCAAGATTGTATTTTACCACAAACAGGCATATATGTTGATTTGTGGTAAATGTGAACATTGAATCCTATTTTACCACAAATAGACATATATGTTGATTTCATTTCTAAATTGTATTTTACCGCAAATCAGCACATATGTTGATTTGCGGTAAATCACAATCTTGATATGTGGGTGGGTGGCAGGCGGTGCCATCGTCGTGGACTCGTGAATTTACCGCAAATCGACCAAAGTGTCGATTTGCGGTAATGGTTGATGGTTGAATGTCAAGCGTGGACTCTGTAAATTGGCCGCAAATCAACATCTTATCGGAATTGCGGCCATTCATCGCACAAGTTCAAGAGGTTGTGTGTGACAACGACTCGAAGAACAAACTTTCTTTAAATAAAAAACATAAACTAATATACATACTTAAATGTCGTAACCCACTGTTCAACTATGTTTATCACTTTCTAGAGTTATGTAGTAGTAAGACTGTAGCGTAGATAGACACACGCTCGAGTGTCTGCCACAGACCGTTTCAGTACATTGTCACATATTCATTATCGTGATCGGTCATTGTTATCATCAAGATATGTTTGGTAGACCGTATCACGATCGTTGTTCTCATCAATATGTGGGATGCTTGACCGTGATACGGTCGTCGTTATCATATATATGTGATATGCTTGACCATATCACGGCCGTGGTTATCGTCGATATGTAGTATGTTTGACCGTGATACGGTCGTTGTTATCATATGTGGCGTGTTTGACCGTATCACGGTCGTTGTTATCATATATATATGTGGTATGGCTTGACCGTGATACGGTCGTCGTTATCATATGTGGCGTGTTTGACCGTATCACGGTCGTTGTTATCATATATATGTGGTATGGCTTGACCGTGATATGGTCGTTGTTATCATATATGTGGCGTGCTTGACCGTATCACGGTCGTTGTTATCGTTAACATGTGGTTTGTTTTTTTGAACGGTCTATGACCGTAGAATAGAGTGACACGAAGCAACCCTAAAAGTGAACGGAAAGAAACACGAAGAGAAAGGACTGAACTCACTCTCCAGCCTGAGCGTCCCGCCCCACGAAGCAATAGAAAAGGAATACTACATACCAATGATGGTGTTAGTCGACTACAAAAATCCTAAACGAGACATTGACTCACCTTTGACTTCGCGTTGTCATTGATGCAGAGCCTGACAGAGCGAGAGTCTAGTTTGAAAAGAGTACGTTAGATCAGAATAAAATACAATGATGATACGTACCGGAGAGGGCGCATCGACGACCTGGCATGCGACGAAGAGGCGAACGAGAGAGTCGAGACCTAGTAGACCACAAAACGCAAACGAAAGAAGTGAAACGATGGTCGATAACATGAACTCACCCGATGGTCCACCCCGTTCCAATCCTAGTACTCTCTCCAATTATCATCCCTCCTTCTTGCGGACCGAGGTCTTCTTGAATCGTGGTGGCACTGTACCGCAGTGACCACGATTGACCGCAATTTGATGGGTAATGCGAAATGCGGTGAAGAATGATGGATGTGAGAGAGAGAGCGTGGTTGTGGTTGTGGTCGGAGTTGTGGACGGTTGGCACATGTCACATGTCACACACACACCACTCTTGTCACAGAGTGACTCGAATGAAATACTAAGTATTATTTATCTACGGTATCCTAAGTAAATAATTTAATCTCGAACGTAAAATAGAAAGGTCGCGGAAATAATGTTAGTAGCACCAACCGATCGTAGATATAGATGCGTAATGTGACTTTGTAAAGAAATCAACATATACCTTCACAGTGTTCGAAACGAGAGATAGAAGCACAACGAAGTCTAAAAGGTGAGTCAGTAAACGTATCCGAAAGCCTTCAACAAACAAACTTATGTCAATACCACAAAGGTCCGAGTACACGATCAAATCGACATAATGTCAATATTGAAATGGATTGAGGGTTGAAAACGACAAAAGTATTAGTGGTAAAGGTAGAGAACAACACAACGAAACGTACCAGATGATGCGAAGCAAGAACAAAGTGGGTGAGTGAACGTGAAACCAAATCTGTCATTTACCGCAAATTGACACTTTGTCCGAATTGCGGTAATTTTGGCGATCGGGGTGGAATTTACGAAGAACAAATAATGATCACAATGTGGGTCTTAGCACGGTCTCGACTTGAATCAACATTTATTTATCGTTTAAACTATTCATACACTGAACACGGATCATAGTAGTAGTACATCTGGTTATAGTTGAAATCAATGGTCAGAGTCGCGAAAAAGATTCACATACCATGGTCGAATGGGAGTCGAGGTATATTCTCAGATCTTGTTAAGATGGGGTTGTTTGCTGGACGATGGAGCACGAGGAGCTAGATCAACAAGAACGACGAAAAAAAGAACGGGCTCACGCGCGAGGTCACATTGAACGGATCATTCCGTTTGATTTCATTTGTGGACGGTGGCGGTTAGCGACGTGTTCTTCCTGTGGGATCTCGCCAATGTCTCCATCATTGATTATCGCATTAACGTCCAACGCCTTCTCCCGATGCTCATAGGAGCTAAGAGTGAGAACCTAGATACAAAATCAAACGAACGGGTGAAAATCGTAGTGGTAGGAATAACGTACTCTGACGAATGTGAAATTGAACTCGTCATTTACCACAAATCGATCAATGTGTTGATTTGTGGTAAATGTCGATCTTTAAAACGACCGTTCAAAGGTGAAATTGAACTCGTCATTTCCCACAAATCAACACTTTGGTCGATTTGTGGGAAATGATGATCTTGAAAATGACTGTTCAACGTCTGAAATTGAATGTCATTTCCCGCAAATAGACACTTTGGTCGATTTGCGGGAAATGACGATCTTGAAATGACCACAAAGTCATACATAAGTTAATTATTGTTTGAATATTTACCGCAAATGGTACTTACCCCTGATTTGCGGGAAATTATAGTTTGTATTTGCCGCATTTCGTACTTACCCCTCATTTGCGGGAAATTATAGTTTGTATTTCCCGCATTTCGTACTTACCCCTCGTTTGCGGTGAAATTAAATATAAAATAATGATATTTGATGGCTTAAATATGTATAATATATTGTTTTCATGTATTCTTTTTACCGCATGTTCTGGATATGGAGTTGCGGTAATTTTATGTCCTAAAACATCACATTAACCACAGATGGACCCTAACCGATTTACCAAAATGACTAAAATTGATTTCCTTTTCCGAGACCTTGCGTCACTCACTCATCAGATTGATTTCAGGCTCGCTTTGCACTCACTTCTGCGCAAGTATTTTCTCGCACTGACCTTGTCACAGACTCCGAGCGTTTTTACAACAGCATACTGGAGCTGTTACTTGACCCCGAAGAGAAAGAGGAAGTAGAGCAGCTTTTGACATGGTGGAACCGGTACGATTCTCCAATTAGATTGCGCATCTTACTCACCGAAACAAATGAATAGGCAGGTGTTTCCGCTTTATGCAGATATCGAACGGCTCCCAACGAAGAATAGTGCTTTGGCGCGGATCCGCCAGAAACGTGCCGAAAGCAGGATGCGAGACCGCAAAGTGGCAGAATAACTATGTTTTTTTCCGTAGAAATACAAATATTTTGATTTTGTCACCCTAGTACTAGTACTCATTGAACATTTCTCTAATTCAGTATCATATGTCACGACTTTCAAGCCTGAGGCATGGGTTTCACATGGCCGGAACTTAGGAATGCGGTTCATCAATGCAAATGGGCTATACCAATCGAATGGGCAAACCTAGACGAACGATACCTCAGTCCAAATGCGCCGGTATGAGATGGGTTGCAATGTATGGTCACAAAGACGAAAGCGGGTCAGGGCAATCGGTGTTGGTCGAATGGGCGACCCTAGACGAGCGACAGATACGTTCGAATGAGCCGGTATGAGATGGATGGGAACGAACCGTCACAGAAACAACAGCGGGCCATGACAATAGGCATTGGTCAAATGGGCGACCATAGACGAATGGAATATGAGCTCGAATGCACCTCACAGTGATAGAATAATTACAATAGGAAAGGAGGGTTATGAATATGAGCCACAGTGATCAGGATTGGACTTATGGACGAACGGCACAGCATTGCGCTCAGTGTGGGAAGGGTTACAATAAATAATCAGGATTATGAATATGTGCCATACTTATCTACTATATTCTGACTGAATCTGACAATTGTCATCATGATTAACTATTGGGTGCATATGAGAAACATTCAGCAACCCCCTCAGTGGCTAGATAGTCTGGCCAGTGTGTGTATCATAATGACAAAGATTTTTTTGATTACTGATGTGATAAATCAAGCTAATGGTTGAGTAAACTGCCACCAATTTCCTGATGACGTCTGTATGGGAATGGTTGTAATAGATTGTCAAGGAGACAGATATGGACCATATCAACCAGCATTGGATGAATTGGCAACTCTGGACAAACGGTACATAAGTTCAAATGTCCATGTATGGGGAGGATAATAATAGGAAAGGAGAATTATGAATATGGACACAAAGGTCAGTATTGGATGTATGCCCAATAGGCTGGATGAAATTGATAAAACGACCAAATAACCACAGCCAGACATATCTGAGCATAAACCAATGTCTTACAGTACAAGTAATGTGTATCAATCATGGATAAAATGATGAAATAATCACAGCCAGACATATCTGAGCATAAACCAATGTCTTACAGTACAAGTAATGTGTATCAATCATGGATAAAATGATGAAATAATCACAGCCAGACATATCTGAGCATAAACCAATGTCTTACAGTAGTACATGTAATGTGTGTCAATCATTGTTAAAAATGATCAAAAGCCACAGTCAGACATATCTGAGCATGTATTAAACAGTGATGAAGAGTGACAGTCATGTGTCTAGTCTCCCAGTGAATATTTGGCCTGATCTACTGTTGCATCATAATGATGGATAAGAATGAACATGACATGCATGTAAATAATATATAAACCTTTGTCAGACTCTCATCGATTTCCTGATGCACTCGGCTGCTCACGAACTCACCCCTTCAGTCTACCATCCTCTCCTACATCGTCGACGGCATCGAAGGTTTCGAGCGCGAGCTGCCATCTGAAGAGCCCTACTTTTTGCTGACGATCGTTGGCGTGCTTCGGATCATTCGCCGAGTGCTGGAGATTCAAGACGTCCGAGTCTTCCTTGATGTGCTGGTCCCCATCCTGTCCGAATTCGACAGTGCGCCATTCGTGGGGACCGTGCATTCGCGCTCGTTTTACACGCGGTTCGACCAAGCGCTGGCGTACGGCACCAAATATATCCCTGCGATTGCGGCGTACGTTGTGTACCGAGCCTATCCGGAGCTCGTCTTGCTCTCCGTCAAAATCATGTCTCAACTATCTTCGTCGACATCCATCACAAGTCTGCTCACGCTCGTCGAACGCAGTTCGGACTCGGAGCGTATTCTCAGTGGGTTTAGGCAATTGCTGGATCGAGTTCCTGGGCGACGTCGATGCGTCTGAAACGCTGGCCGACCAAATCACGGGTGCTGGTGCGGCGGATAGAGAGAGCCAAGAACCGCTGGATCAAGCGATCAGAACCGCGATTCTCGACCTTCTCGTTTGAAACACGGAAGCTGGGACCGACCCTATCGTTGGTCATTTCCTCTTGTTTGGTGGTGCGGAGAGCGAGTATCATATTCAAGATCCTCATGCGATCGGCGCGCGCCGGACGTGTGGGCACGTCATTCTCGACATCGTCAATATGGGCGTGCCGCGGATGCGAGCCAAGGGCAAGGATAGGCAAGGTCCGCGCAGGGCACAGGCGGCGACAATGCACGCGGAACCTCTTCAACGTCCTACCCGCTCTGAGCGAGCGGTGCTATCATATCATCCACCAGCTCTGCTTGCACCCTCGTACGTCGGACGCGACGATGCGCTATCTGCGCACGCGTGAAGACTTTTTCGTACGACATCTCGCGGTCATTCTGTCCAAGGTTGAGCGAGATGATAACGACGTCGACGACTCGGCGGCGTTGCAACAGCAACGACGAGGACGAGGACGCGACCTGGAGTACTGAATCATAGCTATAAAATGTAAAATAAAATATGAATACAATGCTCCTACAGTACGTCTACCCACTTGAAATGACATTGGTATGGAATTTATGGATTAAAATGATAGCAAGGCAGCATTGCAATGGTGGTGGTGGCGCATAATAATTTAATTTGTATGGCATAACAGTGCCTGGGCATTGCCAGACATCTAATGGTGCCTAGATTTTTCCGACAGTATTTGTCAAGATAAGCATAGATATTATGAAGCCCATCAATTCGTATTTCTCGGAAGGTGGATCTGCCAGCGGCATGGGGAAAGGGCGAGGCGTGGTGACGTTCAGTCGGAGACGTGCATTCAAAGTCCACTGTACATCGAAATTTTTCGGACCGCTCCATCGTTCTGCAACGTGTAAGCAAAGAAACATTTCAGTAAAAGCGACAATTTCCGGTAAGACAGGGGGTTGCACTTTCTCACGAATTTCACACCCGAGAGAAACCTTGTCAAGCAAGGTGATAAACATCGCCCTTCGGGCACCCCTGGACCCCGTCATCGTACCCGACAACGGGGCACCCCTCAGTCGACTGTGCAGACAACAGACACCACCAAAAAAGTAGAGCTATCTACGCCCGTGCAATCGTCATCGGTCGACAATTCCTCGCGTGGTGCTTCTGCCTCATCATGCAAAGACCGAGAGGTGAGGAAAGCTGTAAAGAAGGCAAAGTGTAAAGCAAAGAAATTGTATCTCATAGTCACGACGTTTTATACATTGATTTTCTACATAAATCCACAGATTAAAATCCTACTGATCATAAGGCTCACAAGCATAAATCGGTTAGTAGACCTGCGATAACACGAACAGTAAAGCGTACGGCCCAATCACCATGCACCCATCGTGATCGAGCGTATCACCTCCAGGAAGCTAACATCCACATCTCCTCCGCCCAAACAATTGCCCGCCAACATCTTCGAGCTGGCTCAACTGCTCATCCATGCTATTCGTTTTCTTGCTCGCCCTCCTCCACTCCCTAAGGTCTCGACGGTCTGCCAGCTGTAAAACGATTTTTTGATCACCACCCTCTTCTTGTCACACTCGTCCTGCCCGACTTTAAGATCCTCCTCGTCCCTTCCGTCCAAATATCCCAGCTTCCTAGCCTCCCACGAACGCCACCCCTTGTGGGGGCGCATGTTCTCCACCACGCCCTCGATAGCGAGTTTCCCGTCCACGACGACCAGCTCGGCGTCACGCATGCTCCGCTCGCAGGCCAATCGCACAAATTCCTTGAGCACCGAACCAGATATGGACGTGTTGTCCGCCTGCAGCCTCGGGTAGCCGCGAATGAGCGCTTTGAACGCATGGTTAGCCAGATTGGTCGCGCTTGACACCGCCAGATGTTCTAGGGCCTGATCGGGCCGGAGCGACTTCTCCGCCGTCTTGAATGTCGAACCTTCCGCATCGACCGGAGTGAGCACTTCGAGAACTGCATCCGTAATGTTGCAAGCGTCCTCCAGGTCGAGTTTCCGGATGAGTGGCATGGTGCGGAGGAGGAGCACAAGGCCATCGTCCATGAGCGTAGACCCTATTCCCGCGAGCTCGAGGAATTCGAGACGAGGAACCGAATAGCCTGGCCCTGCAACAAGACAGTCTCTCCGACGCCTTTCTCGTCCACCGAGCAAGCCACGAATGCCTCCAAAGCGGTGTTGTGCAAACCACGACAATAGCTCAGATCGAGGACCTCGAGATGAGGCGCAGCCTTGCCCAACGCCGCCAGCGCGTTGTCATTGGCCATGTTGACTCCAGATAACCTAAGCTCCTTGAGCCCAAGGCGGGCGCCTCGTGCCATGACCGCCTTCGCAAACGCGCAAATGCCAAAACCATCAACGTTGGTGCACCTGCTCATATTCAGTGATGTGAGATGTAAACGTAGAACAAGCACGTCCAGCGTCGCGTTGGTGACGGCTTTGAGCCCCTTGACGTTCAAACTGCACGGGAACGGCGAGCAAACGAGATCGATGTGACGTGTGGTTGTCGTCAACTCATTAGCTCATCGTGGCGTGACGGCGTCGTCCTGCCGTTGTCGTGTCTTCAATCGGCGTCGCGCCGCATCTTCGGGTCGTCGTCGTCATGCTCTCCGAGTCTCGTTGTTGTCGAGTCGGCGCCGGCGTGGAGAAGTGAGTGTTGTCGTTTACTCGTCGCACTGAGTTGGTCATCACCGTGACGTGATCAGCCCTCGGCGAGTGCGCGCAGTAAGCGCAGAGACCCACTGGTAAAACCCATCACGAGTACAGTGGAAACGCGATTGGGGAAGTCGATCTTGGCAGGGCACTGAGGGCAGTGCCACTGAGGTCGCGTGTGCTTGAAACGGACCCTGCGGGAATATTTTACCAAATCAGACCGGTGACCACCGATTCTGGCAGAGCCACCAACACAAACTTCTTCCTCCGTTCTCGTGACATCATAATGGACACGCTCACGCTGCAATACTGGATCTACGGACGAGATATATGCTCAATCTTCCATGTCAAGATTCCAGGGTCGGACACTCTTGTAGAGTTGCAAGAAGCCATAAAGAGCAAGAATACGGTGCACGAGCACTCCACTCTGATACTTTACCCCACCCCACTTCCTGAAAACGATGATCATTACGGGGAAAGACTGGTGGAATTGCTGAGACAGTGGACACCGGAAGGTAAACGACGCCTCATTGACGTACAACTCAGGAGGTTGTCCGACCTGGACCTGTCGGGTAACCTCATCATCGTTGGTATGCGTCCATTCTGTATTCTGTCTTTCTTTACTTATCATTCTCCAGTCACAGTAGACGCAGTTAGACCCTTTGATGGTGGCTCTAGTATGATTTTCAATTGTTGGATTCGCGGTCAACAAGCCAAACGCATTTTCCCGGTCCGAATGCGGAGCACAGATGCTGTCGCTGCCCTCAAAGCAGCCATAAAGGACCAGAAACCGATCACATGTGGTCGTGTTGATCCCGACGCGCTCGATCTTTACAAGGTTTCCTTCCCTATCGACAACTTTGGAGTGAAAGACTTTAACCTGGATCACGGCGAACTCATATCTCCAATTGGAATGGTATCTGATATTCCTGCTGAGCCGGGACGGTTGCACATTGTTGTAGACATTGATTATGAACCTGGTGTGTACCTAGTTTTGCCCAGGTTGTCGTGGCTAATCAATTCTGTCAGATGAACATACAACTCACCAGGAAGGACTAGAAAAGGACGATGTCCTAACTGAGTTGATCAATTGTGCGATTTTACCATATTTTCGTTTGCAACACAGACGTTGATCGATGTTGTCAATTAGCGTTCCAGCGTACCACCTCCATTCCGTCGAGGCATCTCACCCCTTCCCAGGAAGCAAGGTCAAAGGAGTACATGAGAACTCAATCCACCGATCTGAAAATTTTCGACTGTCGCTGCCCTGCAGATGCACAGAATCCAGTCAACACAGTGGCACCACCCATCCAGCTGTTCAACCCGGCATTCGCATACTTTTCCAGCAAGGCGTTTGATCCTACATACAGCATACCCCCTCATTTCATCCGCGATATCCGGGACCTCGTGATTCAATTCGCTCAAATCCACGTTAGCGAGAATGCCCGCCAACTTCATCTCAAATCCTTGTTGGAGAGGGCTATTCACCACCCCCTCAGCTCTGTCCAGAACAGTGATAGTACCGTGCCGGACTTTCAGGCGCTGAGTAATTCTGGAAAGCTATCTGTGTACCTGGTTGTTGGTGAGGAGAAGAACGAGATTGGCGACGGCGGGTCGGACCCTTCAGTCCAAGCCGCCCTGTCTTTTCTGCGTATATTCAGACAAATGGAGGTAATGATACCCATCCGACATTGTCTCTCTTTTATTGCTAACGTTTTATTCGCTCAGAACACCGAACTTCGTCTGCGATGCTGCTGCCCTGCTTTTCTGGTCGGTCATGCTGGACCATGGCTTACCATCATGGGTGGCATCATCACTTCAAATTGCGTCGTCCAGCGACTCACGGACTTTCTGTGGATTCCTGTCCACTCTAGCCTTGATGATGACCAGTTCCTCCGCATTGCGCGCGTCCTCTATGCACTCAGAGAATCTATCGAACGGTTAGATTCGTGGTACAAAACCGTCGAGGATATCCCACCATGCAGCCTGAAGCCTATTCCACACCCTCGGTTCTTCCCATCCCCCAACGCTTACAATGACAAAAATGGCATGCTAGTGAAGTTCGTTTATCAAACACCACTCGAACGAAGTATTTCGTGCGTTACGTATCGTGCCAAGACCCTGGAGAATGAGGCACAAGATATCGTCGTCAAGTTCGTCACCTCCTACAGCGAAGATGTGCATCGCCATATGGCATCGCATGACTTTGCCCCGAAACTTATTTATTACGGGCCAATCAACGTGACTGAAGACATGCCATCATACGGTGCCCTAAGGATGGTTGTGATGGAATATGTGGAGGGATTGACGTTTGATGAAGCACTGAAGCAAGGCAACGTTCCCCAGAAATTCAAAGCTGACCTCCACCAAGCGTTCAAACACCTTCATAGCGCTGGTTATGTGTTCGGCGATCTTCGCCCACCGAATGTTATCGTCGCACCAGATAGAAACTCCACGGCACAACTGATTGACTTTGACTGGGCAGGCAAAGAAGGCAAAGTCAAGTACCCGGTTTCGATTTCAATGTCAATCAACTGGCCAGGAGGGGTACAAGCTTTGGAAGACATTCGGAAGGAACACGACCTCGAAATGTTGACATCTCTGACACGGCGGTTATAATTCTCCTTAACTCATAGTCAGGGCACTCTTGTTCTGGTTCGTCTCATTATGCGCCCCGCGTGGCCCAAACGAGGTCATACTCCTTGGGCAAGTCGCGCGCTCGTATATGCAGAAAGGCTGGATGTTGTGCCCCAACGTGGCAACGAGACGGAATCTACTACAGGCCTTCATGTGCTTCGGAGAGCAAAACGCGCCTCGGGCGAGAATGTAGGGGACATTTTTCCGTTAGATCAGCTCAGGTCGTATGTTCACGTTGTTCCGCGTTTTGGTCGCATTGCAGACAGCCGCCTTACTCATTCGAATAGCATTTATGGCTCACGCACCTTTTTTCTTAACAAGTACTTCGACAAGGATTTCTTTTATGCTATCTCTCGAGTATTGTAGCATACTGGTATACTGCGTAGTTTGTTTCATGAGCTATACTAGTCTATCCTTCAAAAGTTCGTCGCGACACGCTTCAGCGCACGGGGTTCTAACTTCTCGGCCCTTTTGGCAAGTGTTGATGTTGATGCTCGCCGTGAAGAACTCGGAGTCACGAACTTCGTCGTGCTCGAA
>JBBPOJ010000567.1:0-24079 GCA_038091395.1 Leccinum rimulosum
GAGGTGCCCTCGGGAGTTTTATCGGCTAAACGCAGATGGTGACCTGAGCAAGGCGAGGCACGAGCCGCGCACAGGATTTAGTCTATGCGTGAGAAGCGAAGTGGCGCATCTTTCTTGCTCTTGTCCACTTCGCTGTCCCTTGCCCGTTGGGCCGTCCCGCTGCCTCGCAGCTCTGCTCATTAGCTTAGTCGTTCTTTGCGCACTCACCCACCACTCCCCTCACAGCACCCGTTCAAATCTCTCGCCCATAGATTTATCCGAGGCTGTTTCGCTCGACTCTCGTCGAGGCGCAAGCTTCGCTGTTCGGTGTCCCATCCCACCCCACAGCTCGCTTGACCCGACAGATCGGGCAGTCTCGGGCCGGGAAACCTTCGGTTTTCGCCCATCCCGTCGTATACAATGTTAGCATTCTCAGTCATTCGTGTTCCTACACACGCACTAGTAGCTAGTACACTGTAGTACTACTCTTTCCCCCCTCACTTAGCAAACTAAGCTCGACACGCATAGATATCGAAACCGTGCTCGTTCTCGGGTCACTTGACAATGTCAACCAAAAATATCGCACGCCTTCGAATAATCATGATGGCCCTGATCCAGCTACGCAGCCACATGGGACAACGAGCAACTTTGTTCGGCTACAAGATGACAGGAGTGTACATGTACAACCGATTCCATATCTTCCCCATCTATACAATGAATCATGACAGATTCAGTCCTCCTGTTTGCTACTTGCCACCCTGTCTATCACATCCCTAACAAGCCCAGCGAGTTCCTCTTCTGTACCCACTATAGCTTCTACGCGGCGGTCACGGGACAAGAGATCACCGAACACCGTGTTCGGATCAAACGATGCATCAGCTCTCTGGACAGCCTCGGCAAACTTCGCGGGATGTGCGGTGGAGAGGACGATTTGAACGGTCTCAGGGGAACTTCGAACGAACAATGAGTTCAGTGCTGTCTCATATCTGAGAAAAAACACGTACTTTGCTTTCGCAAACACTTCGGCGGCGTGTAGCCCCACAGCCGTATGTGGATCAGCGAGGTATGACTTGGTCTCGTTGTATCTTCGGATAGTAGCGATCGTCTGTTCCCAAAAATTTAACATACCAGCATCCATATCCACATTGAAACCCACCTGTTCATCGTTATTCTTGTCCGCAACAAAGTCTTTCCTTGCACCCTCAAGCACCGGTGACAGATCAACAGCCCCTTTGCTCTTGACCAAATTCATCCAATCACGGACCTGGTCACACGCAGCTGCACGTTTGGATGCATCATCTGCCTGCGCAGCGCGTTCATAGGCAAGATACCAAAGCAACCGCTCAAAGTTGCTTGACACCGCGATATCCATGGCGGGACTAACGGTTGCGTAGACACCACCAGCTACCGGGGCAGCAGCAGGATCGACTTTCTCGTATGACCCACTCTTCCAAAACCTTGCGAGAATGTCGTTCGAATTCGTCGCAATGCCTAGTTTTCCCATAGGCAGGCCCATACGTTTGGCGTAGTACCCTGCGAGGACATCACCAAAGTTGCCGGTAGGAACAACAAACTGAACTTCGGAGCTATCGACATCGATGTCCGTGTTTTTCACGAGCTGGAAGTAAGCAGAGAAGTAGTAGACGATCTGAACAAGAATTCGCGCCCAGTTGATGGAGTTGACTGCTCCCAGATGGTGCTTTTCGTTGAACTCTCTATCAGCTAGTAGGGATTTGAGGACATCCTGAATAATGGATAAAATGCGCCCGCCAGTACAAGGCAGTGAAGAGTGTGCTTACCTGGCAGTTGTCAAAGGTCCCACTAACAGACAGGTTGTGGACGTTGTCGTCAAGAACGGTGGTCATTTGAGCTTCCTGGATAGGTGAAACTCGTCCCTGAGGGAAGAGAATGAAAACGGATATGTTGGCTTTGTTGCGCAACCCGTATATGGCGGCACTTCCGGTGTCACCACTGGTGGCACCGACGACAGTGAGCTTCTCTGGCGGTTCTCCGGGAGCCTTCCTTGAATTACGCCTAATGAGAAAGTATTCGAAGAGGTTTCCTACGAGCTGGAGCGCAAGATCCTTGAACGCATAGGTAGGCCCGTGGAAGAGTTCGAGAACGTGTATTTTTGGATCAAGTTGAACAAGTGGTGTAATAGATGGATCGCGAAACGCGGATGGGCCAACAGTATAGGTCCTGTTGATCAGCGCAATAAGATGGGCTGGGGAAAGCTCCTCGGGGGAGATGAAAAGAGAAAGGATGTTGAAGGCGAGCTGTTGGTAACTAAGATTCGCCCATTCAGACCGCCAGTTTTTCGGGAGAGTTGGGATATCTTTTGGGATATAAAGCCCGCCATCTGGAGCAAGGCCAGCCAAGACAACCTGCAGCGTGAGACGGAGAGATCAGCGTAAAAAAGGGTGAGATAAAGGATAGCACTTGCTTCCTCAAAGGTTTTCTCGCCAGGATGCCCGCGGGTCGAAAAATACTTCATGGTTGTAGACAAACCGATTATCTGGCCGAGTCATTGCCGATCACATTATTGATCTCCTTTTCGGGTATATCCACGGCAACTCCCGTTTTTACCTCCTTTTCATTCAACATCAACATCCAATGGCCCCTCCACCTTCGCCTCGAGCAATCCTCAGTCTCTATGGTTCTACTCTTCGCGCAGCGCGATCGTTCAGTTCATACAACTTCCGCAACTACTTTCTGCAGAGGACAAAGGGTACATTCCGCAACATGCAGGTAAGCCATGTCTTCTTTCTCAGACGGTGTGAGCCGGTACTAGACGTGCTCGCAGGCGGAAGGGAATCCTATGAAACTCTCCCTCGCGTACAACGAGGCCGCCAAGGAGCTAGAAGTACTCCGCCGGAGTGCTATTGTCAATCAACTCTATGGTGGACGACGCCTCGCAGTGGAGCACTGATGTCCGGCCCCCGATGGGTAGAGCAGACAATCCCATGTGGAAACCCTCTGTTTTCCGCTTTCTCATCGACATTGTAGTTTCTACCCCGGTTCTCCCTTGCAATCCCGTCCAAGTCCTGTAGACAACCGGGCTAATGAATGAGCTCAAACCCAATAGTTCTCACGGCGATCTTGTTCATTATTGCAAAGCATGCCCGAGTATTTTACTTTCGTGAGTTATGCGTCGAACTCCATGAAAAGGACTACTGTCAGCGGACTCGACAACAACACGCACGTCGTGGCTAACCTAACTGTTAAGCAACCATCGTGATCCAAAGTAATAGCTTCACCATCATACAGCTTTCCATCGTCCCCTAGTGAGCACACCTTGCCTCCGCAAGTGTGTCCACTAGTGTGACGCCCCTCGGTTTCTTCGTCTCGCCATTACACATCTGTCGTTTCTGCTTGTCTATTTTCCTGCTCTCTACGCCCATCGTCCCAACTTGGCAAGCAAGTTACGGTGATTGAGGGCTGGTCAGGCAGCTGACGTACCGCAATCTCCTCGATGCACCTCTATTCTAGGCCAATTGCAGCAACTAAGGTTTTGCTAACGCGATTGATGGCCCCGCAAGTCGGATAAGACGTTACCTGCACCCCGGCAACCTTTTGATTTGTGCGAAATTACCCATGCGAAGCGAAGGCTGCGCCGGACGATGAATCAGCTGTTTATCAACTGCTGCGTCAACAAAAGCCAGATCTTGCCAATGATGTCGGCAGTTGGCCCCGACCGTCGCACGCCAGTGCCTAATGCGGCGGTATGAAACCTTTGACTAAGTGCTATACTATTTGATTGGTCCCTCATTTTGTCCTGGCTTAAAGCTCGGATAGGTTGTAATTTGGACGCGTGCCTGGCAGCCAACACTAACATGCCGGATGCAACTTCAAGTTGAAAGATTCGGCTGAGGAGTGGTGTCATTCAATTCTCCTCTGCTTCCCGCGAAATGAACCACTGGCCCGTCGCCGCTAAACGGCTCCGCTTCGACCGCTCTTTTGCAAGTCCGACTGGGTGTGGCCCTACTCTAGAGATAAGACGTCTGACTATCTTGCGTTGCAGGTCAGACTCCCTTCAATTTCAAATAATGTCAGCTTCACTGTCTTCCCCTGAATCTCAGCAAGGGCCCAAGTTCCGTATTGCTATATGGTGAGTAGTTGCATCCAATGATCTGCTGGAGATTCACTCAGACCCGGGCCGCAGCGGCGCTGGTATCGCGGGTCTTGTCCTTGCAATCACAATTGGAAAATATGACCCTTCGATACCCATCGACCTGTACGAAGCACACAACTCTATCGACACCGTCGGTGCGGGAATTACTCTATGGAGACAAACGCATGATGTCATGACCGAGCTCGGGATGTTCGACGACTTTAAACATATCCTTACACGCGATCCTGAAAGTGTTAGCGGCGAGAACCATTTTTCGACCGTCCCTGTTACCAGTCTGCCTATACTCCCAAACAATTAGGGTCCACTGTTAGGCGGGCTGACATACCTGAGGGCGGGTACGTATGGTACCAAATAATCCATCGCTGTAAGTTCTGACATATTCATATTTTGATACTCGGAGACCTGTTCTCATGGAAGGTTGAAGACGGTGCTTCCGCCATACATCGCCATGATATGGTGGCTATACTGGAAAAACACATTCCGCTCTCATGCACAGTACATCTCAGGAAGCGGCTCGTCAGTTACGTAGAACCCGAGGAACAGGATGCAAAATCTATGTCACCAATTGTCCTCCATTTTACGGACGGAACTACCTCGACTACCGACGTGCTCATCGGAGCAGATGGAGTCCGCTCTGAAACTCGTAAGACAATGTTCGAAAAAGCCTCCGAGGAAGACATCCAGGGCGAAATGGACTTTAAACAATACATCGATGCCACTTTCACAGGAATGTCAGCATATCGTTGCACCATTCCTGCGGAGACATTGAAGAAGGAAGACCCCAAGAATATCTGTTTGACAGAGATGTTAGGAGTGAGTGACCGATTGACCCATGCAAAAATCTGAACCTTCAAGTTGTTTCTCTGAAATCATATAGTTTGTCGGAAAGGGAGCGGTACGTGTATGTAATTTTCTTCTTTATATACATTCTTACTCTTTTCGCTGTTGTAGTGTCTTGCCACTTATCCGATCGTCAAAGGAACTATCATAAATGTGGTGGGGGTCATTGGCAATCCAAGCCTAATGGGTACGCATTATGAAGGCCATTGGGTAACGGACTCGACTCGTGATGAAATGGCCAAATACTTCAACAACTTTGAACCTGGCGTGAGGACAGTAGTCGGAGTGAGGTCTTGTTGAATTGAGCCACAATTGCAACCATTCTGATCACTGCACATACAGCTCTGCGGAAAGCCATCAAAGTGGGCTCTCCATGTCGTGAAACCACTCCCGTTCTGCGTGCGGAAAAAGGTTGCACTTGTCGGAGATGCGGTGCGTCTTCTCGGCCCGGATGTGATGCGATTTTGTCAAATGAATATGGATCCCTAGTGTCATGCCATGACGCCTCATTTCGGTGCCGGCGGGGGTCAAGCAATCGAGGTTCGACCCTCATTCACGTCGCCGTGGGTCGCTCGTCATCACTGACATGCATCTAGGATGGGTTTGTACTCGGCCGACTCATCGCACATCCTCTCTCTACGCTCTCTTGCATCCGAGACGTACTTCGCATTTACGAAGAGACGCGACTCCCATTTGCGCGTGAAGTGGCTCGCATTTCGTTGTCGACCGGATGGATGCAGTCGTTCATGGAACCAGGGTACTACGATGGAACGCGTAAAGACGAGGATTTGGATGATAGGGGGATCGGTGCATACGAGAGGGAGGGAATGGAGACATTGGGACAAGAGATGCTAAGGCGATGGGATTGTATTGAGGAATCGCGCGGGGCTCTCGGGACGTGGGAGGAGGCCGAGTCGAAATTGCGAGCGTTGGCAGCTAATTAGACGAGTGCGTATCGAAGTTTTGATCGCTCGTTACTATGGTCCGTACCTAAGTGTATAGGTTACTTGCGACTCCTAACTGTGCTCCCGTGTCGTGGTTCTCAGACAGGCTCCGTGCGAGCCATGATCACGCGTCCAACTTGCAAATAGCAACGATGGAGTCGGCAGTCACTGGGCGGTACTAGATTCGCACAGGTTGACGTCAACTTATGCTGATGCGAAGGTTGCGCCGGACGATGAATCAGCTGCTTCAAATTAACTGCCGCATCAACAAAAGCCAGATCTTGCCAATGATGTCGGCAGCTGCAAGCCCGAAACCTTTTACTCCAACTACACTATGATGACTCTTCGAACGCGCGCCTGGAAGCCTAACTAACGTGTCCTATGCAACTTCAAGAAAGACTGGACTGAGATCAGAGACTCGCCAAGGTGTCATCCAATTCTCCTCCGCGGGGTAGCGAGGTTTTCGCCGACACTGAGCGGAACTTCCCGCGAAATGAACAAGTGGCGTCGCCGCTACTAAACGGCTCCGCTTCGACTGCTCTTTCGCAATCCAACTGGGAGAGGCCCCACTCTGAATCCACTTCGGACCGAACAGATCGTATATCATACCATGGTCCTCCTATTTTCACCCGGTAACTTGGTTGATTGGGGGGGAAACATGTGCTAAACCCTACGACCGTCGACTAATGGTGACTCGTTTCACAGAGCTTCTTGCAGCGGTCCAAGTCGGGCGGTCCCGCTCAAATGAATGACTGTATCCGACGTTCGCACGAAGTAGATAAGACTCATCTGACTCTCTTGCGTTGCAGGTCAGACTCCCCTCTACTAAAACAACAATGTCAGCTTTACCGTCTTCCCCCGAATCAGAGCAAGGGCCCAAGTTCCGTATCGCTATATGGTGAGTAGTTGCATCCAATGATCTGCTGGAGATTCACTCAAACCCGGGCCGCCGCAGCGGCGCTGGTATCGCGGGTCTTGTCCTCGCGATCACAATTGGAAAATATGACTCTTCGATACCCATCGACCTGTACGAAGCTCACGACTCTATCGACACCGTCGGTGCAGGAATCACTCTATGGAGACAAACGCACGATGTCATGACTGAGCTCGGGATGTTCGACGACTTTAAACATATCCTGACGCACGATCCTGAAAGTGTTAGCGGTGAGCAACCATTTTCCGACCGTGCCTGTTACCAGTCTGCCAATACTCCCAAACAATTAGGGCCCACCGTTAGGCGGGCTGACATACCTGAGGGCGGGTACGTCTGGTACCAACGAATCCATCGCCGTAAGTTCTACACCTATATTGATACTCGGTGACCTGTTCTCATGGAAGGTTGAAGACGGTACTTCTGCCATGCATCGCCATGATATGGTGGCTATACTGGAAAAACACATTCCGCTCTCATGCACAGTACATCCCAGGAAGCGGCTCATCAGTTACGTAGAACCCGAGGAACAAGATGCAAACTCTACGTCACCAATTGTCCTTCATTTTACGGACGGAACTACCTCGACTACTGACATGCTCATCGGAGCAGATGGAGTTCGCTCTGAAACTCGTAAGATAATGTTCGAAAAAGCCTCCGAGGAAGACGTCCGGGGCGAAATGGACTTTAAACAATACATCAATGCCACTTTCACAGGAATGTCAGCATATCGTTGCACCATCCCTGCGGAGACACTGAGGAAGGAAGACCCAAATAACATCTCTTTGACAGAGATGTTAGGGGTGAGTGACCGATTGACCTATGCAGAAATCTGAACCTTATTTCTCTGAACTCATGTAGCTTGTCGGAAAGGGAGCGGTACGTGCATGTGTTCTCTCTTCTTTCTATTCTTTCTTACTCTTTTCGCCGTTCGTAGTACCTCGCCACTTATCCGATTGCCAAAGGAACTATCATCAACGTGGTGGGGATCATTGGCGATCCAAGCCTAACGGGTACGCACTACGAAGGCCATTGGGTAACGGATTCGACTCGTGAAGAAATGTCCAAATATTTCAACAACTTTGAACCTGGCGTGAGGACAGTAGTGGGAGTGAGGTCTTGTTGAATTGAGCCACGCTTGCAACCATTCTGATCACTGCACATACAGCTCTGCGGAAAGCCATCAAGGTGGGCTCTCCATGTCGTGAAACCACTCCCGTTCTATGTGCGGAAGAATGTTGCACTTGTTGGAGATGCGGTGCGTCTTCTCGGATGTGATGCGCACGTTCTGTCAAACGAATATGGATCCCTAGTGTCATGCTATGACGCCTCATTTCGGTGCCGGCGGGGGTCAAGCAATCGAGGTTCGACCCCAATTCACGTCGCCGTGGGTCGCTCGTCATCACTGACATGAATCTAGGATGGGTTTGTCCTCGGCCGACTCATCGCGCATCCTCTCGCCACGCTTTCTTGCATCCGAGACGTACTTCGCATTTACGAAGAGACGCGACTCCCATTTGCGCGTGAAGTAGCTCGCCTCTCGTTGTCGACCGGATGGATGCAGTCGTTCATGGAACCAGGATACTATGATGGAACGCGTAAAGACGAGGATCTGGATGATAGGGGGATCGGTGCATACGAGAGGGAGGGAATGGAGACATTGGGACAGGAGATAATCAAGCGATGGGATTGGATTGAGGAATCGCGCGGGGCTCTCGGGACGTGGGAGGAGGCTGAGTTGAAATTGCGAGCGTTGGCGGTTCATTAGATGGGAGTGCGTATCGAAATTTTGACCACTCGTTTACTATAGGTTCATATCCGCGTGTATACGTTGCTTCGTCAGAATCTAACTGCTCCCGTGTCAGGGCTCTCAGACCTCCCTGTCCGAGCCATGATCACGCGCCCAATGATGTCGATCCCCCACTTGCAAATAGCAACGATGCAGTCGGCAGTGGCGGTACTTGATTCAGGTTGACGTCAAAAGGCACATGCGCAGGACAAGCGACTGGCGATCAGTGCCAGTGAGATTCGGAGTGAGAGTGACACGCAGCTGCAGTACCAGAATGTGGTCAGGTGAGGCATTTCATTGGATGGAGCCTGAGGGGGACAACACGAACGTTGGTAGTCAATTAGGAGGCGTCGAACGCGCTCACACTGGCAGCATACAAGATATCGGAGCTCTCAGGCTCCTACCATAAGAACCGAACTGTATCGTGCGCACATGCACGGCATCGATGCTACCACCTGTGAATCCCTATTTAGTTCATTCGTTCACTGGCACATACTTACTGAGGTGACTCGGAGCATGTGTGACTTCCGGCCGAACAGCGCCGTAGTACCTTTTTTTCTTTGCTGGTCATCACATCATTCACCTTCGAATTCCTTTCCTTCTTCTTCCCATCACCATTATCTCAAAGCCGACGCACGTTCCTACATAACGTTCGCAACGTGAGCGGCCGAAACTTGAACGTTTGAACACCCACCCCTTCCCAGGCTTCCCGTGTTGTGGGCCTGTGGCGTGGCGTGCGTTCGCGATGTATCCTGTCTGAGCGCGCGGGGATTTCGCCACAAAGGAACGAATTTCATATAGGCCAACGTTGTGAAGACACGCAGCCAGTGAAAAAGAGACTCGTTCGAGGGTCCGAAAGTCACTCTTCACACGACTCCGGGTCGGACCTCGCGGGACTTGGAGCTTGGCTATGTTCCATAATATTCAAGTTACTATTGGCAGCCCGTCAGGAACTTGAACGAACATTCTTTGAGTTGCACGACGCCGTATCCTGGCAGAAAGGCCGCAAAAAAGTATGGACAAATCCGGACTCGAACCGGAGACCCCCCGCACTCAGCACCATGCTAAGCGGATGTGATAACCAGCTACACCATATGCCCGACACTATTCACTCCCTTGCTGGCGCTCTTGGCGTCGGTCTCGAGGTTTGTGATGATCCTGCATGCTACTAGATCTAACGTTCTCTACGCACTTGGATGTCGACGATCAATCTCAAAATCGAGTTCAACGGTGGTCTCGAGCTGCTCTTTGGCAACAAACGCAATCATACGCTCTCCCTCCCTGCATCTATCCCATCGGAGGGGAACACGAGTTCTTCGTCCGAGTCACCACCGGAATCGACAAGATCGACAGACTTGACATACCTCATGCAACACCTCCGCACGAACCTCCTCACCGAACGTCCTGAGCTGTTCATGGATGGCGATACCGTGTACGTTTGTCTCATTGTCTCATTCCCCCTTGATCTCTTACCTCTTGTGCTGACCTTCGTCTGGTTTCCTCCCCAACGCATACACACCTTCCATCCGGATAAACTATAACACTGACAGTCGTCCAGGCATCCTCGTCCTCATCAACGACACCGATTGGGAACTCGAAGGTGAAGGCGCGTACGAGCTCAAGAACGACGACGAGATCGTGTTCATCTCGACGTTGCACGGCGGGTAGGCGTAACCCCTACACGCGATGAAGGGATAGGATCGGGGGGACGGAGATTGGAATAGAGGCCGACAGAAGGGGAGGCTCATGCTACGCCCGCCAGCACGCGCGTGATGCATGATTGCATGGTTGCATGGTTGATGATCGAAGCTAGAAGTCCCGTGGACGCGTCGTGCCCATCACGAACCCCCTATATATGTTCTCGTACTTCTCATCTGATCCGTCGGAGCATTAGATTATTTACCGCACGCATAGTCTACGTCTCCCCACCCACCCTAGCCTGCCTCACGTACCCCTGCATCAATTCCACCACTTTTTTCAAGTTCTGCCCATACTTGGCCGAGATCGGCACCACGTCCATCCTCCGCGGTCCCATCTCCCTCTCCACGTACGCCTCTAACTTTCTTAACTTTTCCCTCGCCTCCCTGACCGCATCCTCGTCGTCCCCACCAAGCAAATCCGCCTTGTTCGCAACCACCAACCGCGCACGCTCACTCATCCCAGGCTGATACCTCTCCAACTCCTCCCTCAATATCCCAAGCTCGTCCCACGGCTCAGGACCAGAAAGATCGACCACGTAAACGAGCGCATGCGACCGCTCGATCGACCTTAAAAACGTATGCCCAAGCCCAACGTCCTCGGACGCGCGCGAAATCAGACCGGGGTTGTCTGCGATCGTGAACCGGAAGGTCTCGAGGATCGCGAATTGGTTGAGCGTGGATAGGTCGACAGAGGACGACGAATCTTGGGTCTCCTCCAGTTCGGCTTCGGACTCCACGTCCTCGATCGCTAGTTGCAATCGCCGCGCTTCCTCGACAGCCGTCTCCTCAAACACGTGCACGTCGCGCAGCTCGCCTTCAAACGTCCCATTGTCGGCCACCCGTATGACGCCCACGACCGGATTCAGCGTCGTAAACGCATAACTCGCCACCTCCGTCCTCGCCCGCCCGCCCGTGAGCGCGCGCAACAACGTACTCTTGCCCGCATTCGGCATCCCAACCAGCCCCACGTCCGCAATGATCTTGAGCTCCAGCTCCAGCGTCACGCGTTCCCCCTCGCGGCCCTTGGTAGCGAACTTGGGCGACCGGTTCGTGGGAGACAGGAAATGCGGGTTTCCAAGACCACTAGCGCCCCCTCGCGCGACCAGGTGACCGAAATAATCGGTCTTGCCAAGCGCGAGCGGCGCGTTGACGTCTTCTTCCTTCGCGATCGCACCGGCCTCGAATTCGCTCAGATCGAGATGAATGGGCTGTTTCGCTCGCCGTTGCACCATCGACCACCGACGCTCGCGTTCCTCCCTCCACATCGCCGCCTCTGCCTGCTTAAACGCGTCCCTTCCCATATTATCCTCCTCGGACCGCGGATAATGCACCCATCGACTCGCGAGCATTTTCATGCGGCGTTCCTCCACACCGAGGCCCGCGAGTGCCTCCTCCTCAGACTCCCATTCGTCCCGCGCGCGCCGCGGGTCGTCGATCGGTAGTTCGCGCACGACCGTCCCCAGCGGGACCTTGATTACCATCGGCGGTGCGTTCCGCCCGTTTTGCCAGCTCCCGCGACCGTGTGCGCCCTGGTGACCGCGAACGCGTCGGAGTACGGAAGAGAGGGTGGTGAGCTCTGGAGTGGGCATCAGGTAGACGTCGCCGCCGCGTCCGCCGGTGCCGCCTGAGGGTGGACCCATGGATATGAATTTTTCGCGGTGAAAGGCGACGCAGCCGTTGCCGCCTCTGCCTTGGCGCGGTGGACGGGGTCAGCAATGGGCGGAGAGAGAGGAGAGGGGGCGTACCGCCTCGGACGTGGATGACGACGTGGTCGAGAAAGGTGTCACCCTGTCGTGGTGGTGAGGATGGGTAGCGGGGGAGAGTGAACGTCACTGACCGTTTGTCGTCGTTTACGCTCTGAGCTCTTTTGTGTCCTCGCACCGTCCGATATGCATCGCCGCTGCACACGCAACAGCGATTGCAAAGGACGTGCCAACAACATCAGAGGGTAAAAAGAAAGAAGGGAAAAAGGCTAGTGATAAACAAGAACAAACACCGTCGTACTGGTACATGGTAAGTACTACAATAACATACAAGACCGGTCCTCTCTTCTTTTTTTCGACTATTCAAAAAAAAACGTGGCAGAAGGGGTATCGTACATGAATGACTCTTATCTTTCTGAGCTCAAACCGAGCAGTCTACTCGGTGTGAGGGCGTAGCCAGCGTTGAACTGCTTGGCGTCCACCTCCACTGGGTGGACAGAGACGGGTTTGGGAATGATGCGGGGGGAGGTGGCGCTCATGCGCAGCAAGAGGGATGCGGCAGTCTCGTCCTCGGGGGAATAAACCGGTGACACGACAGGAGAGACTTTCGCGCTGGCACGCGGGTTGAAGCCATAGAAGCGGGGCTGCATGTGGGGTGTCGCGGGTGGGTGGAATGCGCTCGGAGAGGGGAGGGTGAGAACAGGTGGCATCTGGAACCCATTGGTGGCGGGTGCGCAGATGGCAGAGGAGGGTGGTGTGGGGAGTTGGCCGGAGCGCGGGCCGAAAATGGTGTCGCAAGCGGGGGACTGAGATGGTGTGCGGAGGAGTGCGCGGTGCTCCTCTGCGGAGGCGGGAAGCCAAGCAGAGATGGAGGGGAGACGTGAGGGAGCGACGGATGAATCTCTGGAAGCGCTGGCGGGCACGTCCGGAACGAGAGGGTCCTCTTCCGACGGCTGCATTCTGGACGAAGAGAAAGCATCGGCAGATGCAAAGGAGATGGGCTTGCTACAGTGTGGACAACCCGAGTACTCGAGCTGCTTGACCCTGTCCGTGAGTTGCTGGAGATACGCGACTGTGCGGACAAGGATCTCTAGCTTGAACTCCTTTTCGCCGGCAGCCTTTGGCTTTGCGTGGGGTTTCTGCGGGTGGGCATCGTCCGAGTCGGAGTCACCGTCCGCGAGCTCGGAGGCCCTGCCGACGTCTGGTGGGACGATCTCTCGCAGGGTGGCGAGTGCATCGTTGATTTTGGTCCGGCGGGCCTTTTCGATAAGAGAGTGGTTTATTTTGCGCTGTGCCTCGCGGGCTGCCCGGGAGAGGGTGCCAGGTCTGCGACCACGGCGCTTTGGGGGAGGGTTGTGGGACATGTCGTCTTGGTCGTCATCATATGGCTCGTCGGGGATGGACGGGCTGGAGAGGGAGGATTGGGTGTCACCATGTGTGGCTGCGGTGGGTTCGTCTTGGCGGAGACGTTTTGCCCTGCGAGGTGGGTTGCACGTCGCTGCGTATTGGTGCATTGAGTCGGTTGGTGCGATGTGACGGAACGAGGAGGAGGACATGTCGCAACGGGAGCTTTATGAGCTCGTGTGCGCATCCTTGAACGTGTTCCCCGATGCGAACTCGACATTTGATTGGCTGATTCGAGTACAACGTGTGAGAGCACTAAAAATAAAATAAAAATAAAAATAAAATAAATAAAAACATTGTGTCATGTTCCGTCTCGCCTTCAAGTGTGCACACACGACAAGACTCATGTCATCGAAATCAGACTACATCAAGACTGCAGCAGCGCTCATCATCGGGTACTACGAACTTTGCTTTAATACCCCTCGCTAATACACTCAGGGACGAGATCCTCAATGGAAAGACTCTCGACCGAAACTCCAACTACTTTGCCCGCTTTTGCTTCGAGCACGGCATCGACCTGTGCGCATCCCATGTACCCGCTCATGCAGCACCCCTGACGTCACCCATAGCAAGCGCATCGAGGTCGTTGCCGACGACGAGGACGAAATGTACGTCCTGCTCCGCTCTCACGCTCCCAGTCGTTCCCACGCCCGCATCATAGCGCCGAAGCGAGCCGCAGGATGGTCAAGCACTACGACCTCGTCATCACCTCGGGCGGAATAGGCCCCACCCACGACGGTGCGTCCCCCGACCCACTTCTCGCACACCGTGCACCCCCCGCTCATGCCCCCAGACATCACCTACGCCTCTCTTGCCAAGGCCTTTGACCAGGACCTCGCATACCACCCCGAGACCCTCAAGCGCATGGAGGAGCATGTCCGCCTCCGCCCCTCGTTTGCCAACCAGACAGAGGAACAGCACATCGCACGCAAGCGCATGGCCCTCTTCCCAAACGCAGCTGAGGTCTTGTTCGTCGCTCCAGACGTATGGGTGGTTCGTCTTTTCTTCCTCTTCTTCTCTCCTCACTCACTCGTACACCCAGCCCATCGTGCGCCTGGAGAACAAACTCTGCGTCTTCCCCGGCATTCCGTCTCTCTTCCAAAAGCTCCTCGACCACCTCAAACACTTTATTCCCCTCCCGCCACCAGACGCACGCCCGTGTCGCCTACAAGTGTTCACAAGGCACGTCTTACTCTTTTGGATTTCATTTCCTCAGGGGTTCGCTTTTATGACATGATATCATCGTCATCATCACCATCATGATTCAAACGTGCCCCATCTCCGCATCACCCGTGCATTTTCCCGTGCCGTCAGTCTGCCGGAATCGTCGATCGCACCCTTCCTTGCCACGCTCCAAAAACGCGTGCTCCCGGAAGGCGTTCGGATAGGCTCGTATCCCCTCCTCCAGCGTGGCGTTTACATTTCGCTTATCGGTGCAAATCGCGATCGCGTACGTGAACTCGCCGAGGAGGTGGAAAAGGAGATTCAGGGCAGGATAGTCACCGAAGAGGAAGCAGAAGCTAAGAGGCTCGCTGGGAGTGCACGAGTTGAATAAACGCTTGATTTTGTTTTTGATACACGTGTTTCTCTCTCCTTGCCCGCGAGACTACATCGATAGAGAGAAGCAAAAAGAAGAAGAAGCAAAAACAGGGGAGTTGGTGGCGTTCAGATTAGATGCAGGTGATGGATACACGCATTCGCAAGAAAGTACATAAGAGGAAAAAAACCTAGGGAGACATTGTGGAAAGAGCCAAATGAAAAAAAGGCATGAGTAAGAAAAGAAAGATGCGTTGGATGCTATGGCGTCCCTGTACCCAAGCCCTAGTAGAGATAGCTGACTCGACCCATTAGCTAGTCGTTGGAGCAGTGCTGGCGAAAAACTTACTGTCGAGATCGTCTTCGTCGTCAAGCCTTACCAACCATCACCGTCGTCGTCATCGCGTCCCGATGCCGCTCCCGTCGCACTCATCACCGTCGTTGTCGACGTGTCTACCGTGAACTTGACGGTAGTGCCACCACGCCCCGGATTGTGTCCACGACCTCCCGCTTGACCAATCCTTCGTCGATCATCCGGTCCAGCAGCGTACCCATCCACCGCAAACACTGCCATTCCTCGGCGCGTTCGTCGTACTCGATCTCCTCTGCGCACTCGAGCAGCGCCTCGCGCTGGTCCCGGGTGAACGTACCGAGCGAGACAAGCTCGCCCCGCTCATCGTCTTCCACTTGGTCGTGCTCCCGGTCGTGGCCGTGTCCATTGCCGTGTCCAAACCCCCGATCGTGGCCGCCGTGACTGTAGCCATGCCCATGCCAATGGCCGATCCCCATCGCATGCCCATTTCCATTTCCATTTCCCATCCCATTCCCATTCCCGATCCCCTGCCCCGGCTCATGCTCACGCTCACGCTCCATCCCCCTATCCCCATCCACGACGATCAAATCCGGATACACGTACTTGTATCCGCCTCCCTCCTTCCGATCGAGACGTACGACTTGCCATACCTCTTCGCCGTCGTTGAACGTCTTGTTGACCCAATACAACAAGACGGTGCGGAGATGGCTCGCGGCGATCGCACCTGAGGCTTGGAGGAAAAAGAGTTCTTTGTCGGATTCGTCGTCTGGGTAGGAGTAGGAGAGGGGGTTGTATTCGAACGTTGGGCGATGGGGCATGGTAGTGGGGTTGCCAGTGCGAGTGCTGGTGGTGGGTGCGGGGTTGGTGGTGCCAGTGGTGGTGAGGGTGATGAGGGTGGTGGTAGTAACGACAGTGGTGTTGGTGGTGATGCGCGACCGTGATGGCGATGGAGGCGATGGAGAGATGGGGGATAAGATCGCTGAGTCGAGAGGCAGAAGAGACGGTCGGTTGATGCTGATGATGATAATTCCCTTCATCGCCCCCCCGTTACCGTGTGTCCCGTTCGATTTTTATCCGGGATGGCGTCTGATAGTTGCTTCGCGGCGTTTCATTTCGTTTTTTGATGTTTCTTTTTCGAAGGGGGCCAAAAAAAAAAAAGAATAAAAGAATAAATATAGGTAAGCTCCGGAAGGTGACCGCCGTACAGGTGTCTTACGACCACAAGCGAGCTGGCACCGCCCAAATTTCAAAAAGCCAAACGAACGCGATGCTTCGAGACGACAACGACGACTCCGCACGGCAGGTCTATTCTTTTGCGGGTATAGTATGTACGAGAAATATCCCACGTCGTATTGCAAAAAAAAACCAACTGCTTGGCAGGCTCGACGACGACGCATGTTCTTCAACTTGAACCTTCCCCTAAACTTATCAGCCCTGTGGCAGACTCAGCTAGCATCTCTTCGCAGGGGGAAATGAACTTATTGCGGCGGGGCGTCCGGGTAGACGAGGGTGATCCCTACCGGAATGGTCCAGGAGAGGCAACCTCCCCCCGGCCAGAACGAAACCGAACGCCCGGGGGGCGCCTAGAACGTAAGTCGTTGTGTACGAGTGTGGTCCCCCACCCCATTATTCGAGCGGTTTTTTAATCGCCCCGCGAACACCACGCGATGATAATCTTACTCGAGGCTTCCAAGTTATTTACGGTGGGTTCCTCACATCGATACCCCCTTTTTTAAAGTTTCTTTCATATCACGCATTCCACTTTCGGAGTTTTCTATATCGGACCAGACGCGGATCCACTCGGCGGTGGTCTAGACCTTTCCCTGACACACCCTGGCAGTGCTTGACTCCGACCCTCGCTACGCCGCTCGCCCACCAAGTCCACATGGACGAAAACAGCCAGACCCCAGTGTATGCTCTACCAACGATCGCTGCCACCACATTCAGAACTTCCCCGCGGGTCCCATCGACATGTCACTGGCACGATGCCCTCGGCTTCCAAACGCGTATCAATACACATAAATTATAATATAACCTTGTCGTTTAGCTTCGATTCGCAGATCTCCTCCATCTTCACGCGTTCACATCCGCAATCGCAGCCGAGCCCGAGGGCCAAACGAACAACAAGCGAACGAATAAAACGAGAAAAACAAGCGCGAGGGGTCCGCTTACATTCCGACTGGAACCCGCGCCCTCGTGCGGGGTTCGGTAGTATCGATTCTGTCTCTGTCTGTCTCTACGTCTATCATCTGTTTTATCCGCCTTTTCGCCCACTCGCGTTTCCGCGGACAGGCAAAAGAATATAGGAAAAAAGGCGGATCGACGGTCCGGTGTACCCTCAACACGTGCATACGCGCGGGATGCGATCGATCCTGTCGCCACGCCGCCGCCACCCATTGTATCATGAAGTCAGCGAGGCAGAATGGAGCGCCGCCCCCTCACCCTTTTTTGTGCACTGGCGGCGGGAGTTGGTCATCATCTCATCGACGGGTCTCCTCCGGAATGTCGTGATCTATAGGGCGAGGGTGGGCGTAACTGCGCAATCACAGCCTGAGTCTGGGTCTTGATGGACCGTCATCGATAACGTTGGTGACGGAACAATCAGTGAACCGTATCGTGTGCAGCGAGGGCGCCGATCGACCAGGCGCCATGTGGGCTGCTGGGTATCCCACGCCTGATCGCCGGACGACGAGGTTGCTTGGGCGTGGACGAGCGAGCGTCGAACGTTCAAAGTTTCAACGTTCGTAAACAAGTATTCCCCGAGAGACGGCAAAACCATACAGCAGTGCCCTGCCATGTGCGTCGATCGAATCGATCATGATGCCTCAAGAACTTGCCATCACGCCGGTAACGGCAAATTCGGTCAAGTTGTCAACGCGATAGGCGATAGCGAGCACTCTGGCCGGGAACAAATCACGATCACATCACCTACCCCTTGAACCTAGTCAACTCGTGCAGTATTTGAGTCGCCGGACGACAGTCCTGTGATTCACGCCGGTCTCTCGGTAGACTCTGGGCCTGCGCGGTCGTGTTTCAGCGGCTGATACACGCAATCAGCTTGGTGATACCCGCCGGGCACGGGGACGGGTTGATAAGGCTTTGTCTCCATGTACGTCTGGCCGCGGTGGCCGGAGATACATACGACCTTGCTTGAAACCAGACTGTTCCCTTCGTCTGTCTGAGCGTTCCTCGTGTAGGCCAGGTTCTTGTTCCGAACAAGATCCGAACGAGGTATGTATGTAATCACTCACTGGCAAAAGAAAAGGTCGAGAGCGCTCGATAGTGATATACTGTATTGTTATTGCTAGCGGCGCTGACGAGTCGGCGACTCGGGATGTTTACTTACCTAAAGTCAATCTCGTCCCGACTCTACTTCCGACCCGTGCACGGAAGGTTCCTATTTCGATATGTTCCATGTAGAGCGTCGACAGGTTTTGCCAAGGCTATTTGTCGGTGATGCGACGTTATCCCCGCCGGCTTGTCTGTCTTCCCTCGTGGACCTCACCTCTATCTGTTGTTTCAACCGGAATGATTGGTTGTCGGAGCAGGATTGTTCACTTGACTCGTCGGGAGAGAGGCGTGGAGGGTGGGTCTGGACCACATCTTTTCTTCGTTCGAGTCGAAACGTCGTCGATATTACATGTGTGACATAGTTCTTACCTTGATGCAACACGACAGGGCATGCAGTGAGAAGTGAGCATGGCAACTGAGCGGGGGTGTTTATGTTGAAAGCATGCGGTATGTAGTGCTTGATATCGATGGAGTCGCCTCGAATCTCGATCGGAAGTCGTCCTCTGAGCGGTGGCACGTGACCTTCCTAGAACAAAGTGTCGTGACTCTTTTCTTCTTTTCTGCGTCCACTGGTTTTTTTTCCCGTACGCGTCATCTTGAAGCATACGCATGTCCACTGGAATCATCTACACATGTCAATATCACGTCCACTGGAGTCGTCCGTACGTGTCGATATCATGTCCACTAGTTCTAACCATTGAAGAGGCGGCCGAGTGGATCCCATGATGGCGGGAAGAGGACGACCTACGACAAAGCCTGAACACGTCGCTATATACGACCCTACGAGGACCTCTGCCACCGCTAGCCACGCCTCTACAAGGGCCTCCTCGAGGAGTCACCCACTCGTCTGCTGAGGCAACCGAGCCTGCCTCCTTCCTTTGGGAGTCAAGCTGAGGCCCCTTCACCCTGGGTAAGCAGCTCGCTCGACGGACCCGGCAGCATTTCGCCCACATCCATAATTTCATTCAAGTTCGCGCTCGCTACACGCTACACCTCACACGTCATCATAGCGATCGATATTCACGGAGACGAGACTCGGAACACGAACTTGTCGATGATTGTCACGCTTTTCACCGATCATGAAGGCCAATGAATTTGGAATGCAATTTTCCATCAACTCTTGTTTTTCTCCTAGAGTCTCTTTTTCTCATTTATATTCTTATTCTTCATGATCCAACCTGGCTTGACCATTGGTGGCTTCGTTTCAACTGACTCAGGCTTTACGCGTCCCAGATCTCGCTCTTCCACATATTTCTGTAGTTTGAAAGTGGAGGAGACGACACGTAGGTGCACTGCGGTTGCCCCTGGCTATGATGGCCCATCATCATGGGCGCACATTAGCTCAGATACTTCAGGTAAGCCGCGTTTTAATCGCATCATTGCGCTGAACGAACCCTAGTCTTGTAATCGGAATCACGTCATTCTCCTGCGTGTCGACCGGGCAAAGTACCTAATGACTCGGCGGAGTCCGCGCAACGTATATAGAGTGGTAGTAGCTTTTGTCAGATCGGATATCATCTCTCTATTTCTCTGGTTGTAGTGTATGTCTGCATCACTCTCGTCCTCCGAGTCGGGAGGCAAGTTCCGAGTTGCTATCTGGTGCGCAGCTGTTTTCTCACCTGTTTTCCAAACCCACCACTAAATATTACTTACAGTGGCGCTGGCATTGGTGGTCTCGTCCTCGCAATCACGATTGGAAAATATGACCCTTCTATACCCATTGATATATATGAAGCACACGACTCTATCGAGACTGCCGGTGTAGGAATCGTTTTACGGAGGCTGGAGGTCTTGATGGAGCTTGGACTCGACGAATTCAAAAACAATAACACATCATATGGTGAGGGATGTGATACTCGGTCGTGTCGATTTCAGCTCTGATCGCCATTTTAGGTCCCGTTATGAGACGATCAGACATTCGCGAAGGCGGATATTTCTGGGACCAAAGAACCAACCTCCGTACGTGTTTGTCCTTTTCCATTTGGTGAACTGTTTTTATGCAAGGGAAGAAGATGCCGCCTGCGCGATGCATCGTCAGCACATGGTATCTCTCCTGGAGAAGCACCTGCCCGCCTCGTGTACAGTGCATTTGGGAAAGCGGCTTCTTGTTTATACCGAACCAGAGAAACAGGATGAGGATGGATACATGACATCGCCTATCGAACTTGGGTTTGCAGATGGAACTAGCGCAACCACAGACGTTCTTATTGGAGCCGATGGAATTCGTTCAGCAGTGCGCAAGACGTTGTTCGAAGCAGCATCAATGGACCAGAGTGATGGAGACAATACAGATCTCAAACAATACATAGATGCAACGTTCACAGGGATGTTAATTTACCGGTGTCTATTTCCTGCAGAGACGTTGAAGAGGGAAAGTCCAGAGAATATCTCTTTAAGGGAGATGATATCAGTGAGTACTAAGCAGCTCTACATGCACCCAAAATCAGGGCTGATTTCCTGGGGTTACAGTATCATGGCAAAGGCAGGGTAAGCATTTTCGTACTGCCTTTGTTCATATCTAAGCATTTCACTATTCGTAGTCCTTGATCACCTATCCCGTTGCTAATGGGACTATGATCAACTGCGCTGCTGTTGTCTGCGATCCGAGTTTGACGGACACACGCTATGAAGGACACTTCGTATCTGACGCAAGTCGTGATGAACTGGTTGGATTGTTTGACAATTTCGAGTCTGACCTAAGGACAGTGATAAAGGCGAGTCTTTCTGACAATCTTCGTGTACACGCCACGGCGCCAGTCTGAACAGGTGACACAGTTATTCGAACAGCCGTCCAAGTGGGCCCTGCACGTCGTGAAACCGCTCCCATTCTGCGCACGAAAAAGGGTTGCCCTTATCGGGGATGCAGTGCGTCTTCCTCAGGCCACAGGCATGGTTCGGTTTCTGATAGATGAATTCTCAGTGTCATGCCATGACGCCCCATTTCGGTGCTGGTGCGGGTCAAGCGATCGAGGTGCGCTCTGAAGACCCGTTATATCTTTCCGTGGTTTAAATCGGTCCAGGATGCATTTGTACTTGGCAAGCTCATCGCACACCCCCTGACGTCGTTGTCTCGCATTCCGGATGCCCTTCGCATTTATGAAGAGATTCGCTTCCCGATCGCATGTGACGTAGCGAAGCTCTCGTTCTCGACTGGATGGATGCACTGCTTCATGGAACCTGAATTCTATGACGGGGGGAGGAAAGAGGACGATCTGGACTCCAGCGGGATCAGTGCGTATGAACGGGAAGGAATGAAGTCCATCAAACAGGAAATTCGGCGACGTGCGGATTGGATAGACGGATTGAGCAGTGGTCTGCAGCAATGGGAAGAGGCAGAGTCGAAACTACAAGCGTTTGGGAACTAGACGGATGAATGTGCGTTTCTGCTGATCGTTTATATCAAGTACGATACTCCCTATGTATTGAACTAGCGCACTGGTATCGAATTCCCAAATTGCCGTTGGTCATAGAACACGGCGAAAGGAAGCAAGTCGGACCGGCCCAGATGAATTACCGATCCCCTGCAGGTTGGCGTTGAAAGGGGCCGCAAGAAAATTGGCTCGAACGTTGTTGGTGGGCTTGGTAACGAACCTGACTTGAAGTTTTGATTCCGATAGATCGGCCTCGTGCAAGAACCTGCCACAAGACCAACTTTGCATCAGCCAATTGTAAATAGGGGCTCGCCACTGACGATCACACACCAACGATGTACTACAATGCCAATTAAATCATGAGAAAGCTATTCAAGAACAAGAAATCCAAGGCGCCGAAATCGCTAGTCTGGTGAGCAACCCGTCTATGAGGTTTGTCTGGTCACGGGGTGGCAAACCGTCGCCGAAATCCAGAGTATCTGCAACGACGTAATCCATAAACCATTGTGAGAGTGTGTGGTTTGAAAAAATGAAGGGTGTAAACCTGAACGCGTTTGTGGAGGAGATTGGCAACGGCGGGCTGGTGGGAAGTTGTGAGAGAAGAATTGAAGAAAAAAGGTTTGGTGTGCAGGAGGACGGGCCCGGGTCGTTGGCCAAGTTGACTGAGAGTGCACGTGGGCGAAGGCAAGCTCCAATGAGCCAATGACACGTACTTGCAAATTCATCCTTATTTCCACCACTCAGGAGTCAGCTGGCAGCCCGACGCTTGAATAGTAGAGGATCGGGAGCGTTGAGTGCTTTGACAGGTGATCGGTGGTGACCGTCTATCGACGAAATGCTTCGCCTCAGTATTTCCTCTTTTGACTCGATCACCAGACTATGATCATTGGTCAACCGTCGTTTTCGACGGACCATGCCTGGACTCTGACACGTACTTACATGGCAGCTGACGAACCGTCATAAACGCGTACGGATCGGCATCCTCGTCTTCCTCGGTCTTGATCGTGCTGCCCGCGCCGCTCTCCTGCGCCGCACTCGTGATCAAATCTGCAAGAGGGCCAGTCTGCACGCGCTCAGCATCGGGGCCAAACAGTTGAATCAGCAGTCTCTGAATGGTGTGATAATCGATGTTCGTATTGACGCTGTAGTAGTCAGAGTTGACGTCGATGGGTCTACACAGGCGGGAGTTGCGTGACGATGCGGGCGTGCGGAGAGAATATTTAGTCTGCGTACTTCAATTGTGCTTCGGGACCGTGACAGCCGTCGTCGTCTTCGTCCGCCTCGTCCGCCTGCTTGCGTTTCGACATGGTGATGGACGATAGGAGAGTCTAAAGATTCAGGTCGGCCAGAAGCGTCATCTCGTGCGTCTCACCGCGTCCTCGACGGCGGCACCGAATTCGCCCTCGGAGCCATCATCGCTGACGTCCTGCTTGTAGGACAACGACGAGATCATGGACGCGCTCAAGAGCCACATTCTCATGCTCGCCGAACTGCGCACGTCGTCACTCTCACCGAAGCAATAGAATCTGTAGGTACACGCGTCCAGCTCTGTCCAGTTCCTCTGACCACAGTTGTCGCAAGATCTGGCCATCTCCGACCCCCTCCGACACCTTCCAAACTACCTCTACGACGCACGCACTCGCAGATCTCTAGGAACTAGTCCAGTACGCCGGAAACATAGCCCCCCGCCTCTACCTCATGATCACCGTCGGGTCAGTGTACATGTCTATCCATGACGCGCCTGCAAAGGAAATAATGATGGATAAGAGCAGAGGCGTCATACGCGGGCTGTTTCTACGACACTATCTCAGCGGTCAGACCAAGGGGATTACCTACCCGTCGGGACCGATTCCGGGTAAACCCTCGCCGCGTCGCGTCATTCGTTTGCTCACCCAGCCTAGTTCCCAAGACTCGATCGCGTTCGTGCTCACGAATTTCATAGAAATGAACAAGCTCTGGGTTCGTCTCCAGCACCAAGGTCACTCGCGCGACCGCGAGAAATGCGAGATGAAACGTCGCGAACTCCGCATCCTCGTCGTCACTAACCTCGTCCGTCTCTCCCAGCTCGACGGCGTCGATCTGGAAATGTACCAGAAGAGCATACTCCCAGCTATACCGGAGCAAGTCGTCAAGTGCAAGGACGTCA
>JBBPOJ010000568.1:0-24068 GCA_038091395.1 Leccinum rimulosum
GGAAGACGGGTCCGTCTGAAAAATACGCTACGTTTCAGGTTAGTCGGACGTTGGGTCCACTAGTGCAGTGGTTTACTGGCTCGATAACGGCGCACCCTGTCTTCGGAAAAGGCACCGTGTTTGGCGAAAGACTTTATAATGTCAAGATCCCAGGAAATTGTGAACCCTGATCAGGATTCAGTTCATAGAGGAACCTGTCGTGGACCCCGGGACAGCATAAGCTACACCCTACGTTGATTGACCGACGCAATTGACTTCTGAACAGATTCTCGGTAAAATTGCCAATGGGAAAAGTGTTAAGATGTGAAGTGTGCTGCTCCTCCCCGTGACTGATGGCAAAGTCATGTACTTGTTTACCTTGGTCTACAATGTTACCATGTATAGATAATCATTACCTCAAAGAGTCTTGCTTCGTTGGAGATGGTAAATAACATTGTTATGGCACAATGATTTAATAATGCAACCAGTGATCAATAGATGCAAGAATCATACCCAGCTATAGATGTTTTGACACACTGGGGCTGACTGGTTACAAAATGTCTGCTGGAGATTATATAATATTGTCATGTTTTCATCTTACAGATGTTCACTTTGGCATGTTGGTATCTTTCTGTATTAGATTATGGTTGGCTCCCCCTCAATTATACTTTGATTAGTATGATCCATTATAAGATGTTGTTATTGCTATTCTGTATGAGCTAATCTCTCTGGTCATACACCACCACATTTTCATATAGCATAATGATTGAACAATTGTAATTAGTCACCAGTAAAGACCTGAATAATACTCAACTATAGGCATTTTCCTGCACTGGCACTGACTTGACAAGGTTATGAATGCCTGCAAGAGACTATATAGCATTGCCATGTTTCATATCACAGATGTTCAAATTGGCTTTTTGGAATCTTCCTTGCATTGGATGATAATTTCCTCCCCTCAATTATACTTGAATTAAAGTGATAGATAAGCCCTTATAGGATATTATTATTAGTATTACACATGAGCTAATATAGTATCTGGTTATATCTACACCACCCCATTTTCCTGATGGCATGTTCCCCATGATTGACCATAATAATAAAGACATTGTCTAGACAACCAATGATAATTCATATGTCATAATAAGGTGGGATTATCTTGGGTTTGCAATTGTTGATCATATCATACCTTATTTCTATCCATCTGGGATTTGATTGTAATCAATAGCTAGGGGTACCATAATATTGTCACAAAGACATTGTATAGACAACCAATGATAATCAATATGCTTAATCAGGTGCAATCATGTTAGATGTGCAATTGTTGATCATATCATTACCTTGTCCTATGTATTTGATTGTAATCAATAGCTAGGAAGATCATCACCTCCACATTTTCCAGATGCATCTAGAAATATCATCAATTATCACACATATATGTTCTGATCAATAGATTGAAATTAAGAAGGTAAATTAAAATTCATGATCAATTTTGCCATGTCATTCCAGGCTGATTTTGGATTGTCAGCCCAATAGCCTTGAGGCATGCTATTGTCACTATAGGCTCTTGATGATGTTGGGATTATAATTATTGACCAGGGTCTGACCTAACATTATCACACATATTTTTTCTGATCAATAGATTGACATTAAGAAGGTCAATTGGAATTCATGATCAATTTTTTACATGTCCTTTCAGGCTGATTTTAGGATTGTCAGCCAGATATCCTCTAGGCATTCTATTGTCACTACAGGCTCTTGATGATATGTGAATGATAATTATTGATCAAGGTCTGACCTAATATTATCACACATATTTGTTCTGATCAATAGATTGACACTGAGAAGGTAAATTGAAATTCATGATCAAGTTTTACCATGATCCTTCCAGGCTGATTTTAGGATTGTCATCCAGATATCTGCTAGGCATACAATGTCACCACAAGCCCTTGATGATGTTTGGATTATAATTGTTGATCAGGGTCTGACCTAATATTATCACACATATTTGTTCTGACCAATAGGTTGACATTGAGAAGGTCAATTGAAATTCAAGATCAATCTTTGCCATGTCCTTCCAGGCTGATTTTCAGATTGTCACCCAGATATACTCCAGGTATTCTATTGTCACTACAGGCTCTTAATGATGTTTGGATGATAATTATTGATCAGGGTCTGACCTAATATTATCACACATATTTGTTTTGATCAACAAATTAACATTAAGAAGGTATATTGCCCCTTGATGATCAATATCTACAATGTCCCCCATGGCTGATCTGGATACCATCATCAAGGTATACTCAGGCATCTCAGTGTCACTCTATTTTCAGAATGAAGATGAACTTATAATTGCTGATCAACTATTGTCCTATTTTATCCTGCTGGGATAATTGCAATTTTTATCTGGAAATATCATCATCTCTCCAATTTCCTGATGGCTCCACTTGGCCACGAAGTTCTTTTGCAGTGGAAAATGACAACCGAAGCACTCGTATCTTGGATCTAATAAATAGTCTGACATCTGCTTCCGAAAATTTACGGACTCTTTCAGAGTTGGGATCAATACCGTCACTGGTCCGGCAGTTCAGAATTCGGAGCCCAAAGGCGACTTGTTTGAAGTGCTACATCGAATCCTTGCCCCATGTGTTCATTTTCTCCTTCTCTGTAGACTAATATACCATAATTATTGATCATATGACCGCAGCGTGGCTCCGCTCTCGCCGATAATAAAGCATTCGTTGTCCTCGACGTAGCGCGGGCCCGGAGGGAGGTTTGCCGGGCTGAGCAAGTGTTAGCCAACTCCCTTGCGGATGAACACACAGCCGTTTCCGAACTATATCGGCTCCACGCTCAGCCCTTGGGCGATGTATTGCACCCTCTGGAATTAAATGTCGGAGTGGTCCTTGCGGCAATGAGGCGGCATGGAATAGATGAACAGGATCCCGGTTTGTCCAAGCCGTCTGATCCTCGTGTTGAAACTAGTTCTCAGATGCAAATTGACTTGGACGGTACATCGGTCTAACATTTCATAAAATTTCTTGTCGTTTTGAGATGCTTTTCCTTGTACTAGGCACGATCACTAAGAGCGTAGGGGATCGTCTATTGCATATCTGCTTGGACTGAAAGCTGTCGTTCTTGATTATTTGATGCTCACAATGTTTATAGTATATGCACCACACACTGCTCGCTAGTACATGATATGTAATATCCATGTGTTATGCCGAAATTCATATATGAATTATGCCGTATCTTACATCTATGAGGGTGTCTGCATATCTGCGTACATAGCAATATTAATAGCTTGTCGTCGAAGCCGAATTCTCTCGGAGTCCTGCCGTTTAGCAGTGGCGTCATTGGCGTGGGTAGATTGACAGTAGGAGTTGGTCACGTGGAATTGCATTGCATCATTCTTCGTGACTTCACTCTTTGGTGCGAGTACTACAAACAGATATTCACGCGGCTCCTTGTCACTCACACGGACCAACTCGGGTGCCCGTCGCACGTTCTCGATGCGTTCGACGTCTTCAAGGGCGAGGCAAATATTGTCAGGCTGAGTTAGGAGACAAATCATTGTTTAGTCTTTTAGTCTGGGTTAGGAGGCAAAGATTGGTTTGGACTGGTTAGGAGGCAACACAATGTTAGTCTGGGTTAGGAATATTAGCAAAATGAACGCACTCGCTCTGAGGTCGCTGTGACGACCGTCCAGCCCACCCCGCTCTGCAAAGCCATCTTTCTTCATCCTCACCCTCCTCCCTCCCTCACGCAACAATGTAATGAGACTACCGACAATGCGACAACGACATGACGAGGCCGGAGTACGAGGATGAGAAGATGAGGGATGGCACGGATAATGCGGTGATGCGGTGATGCGGACAACGTGAGTCGCACTTTGTGCTGGTCTTCACTCTAACCCTCCTCATCCTTTTCCCACCCTCGCGCAACAACCCAGCGCAACGACGTTGAGACGACGCGATAATGACACGATGACGGTGTCACGCTACAGCTCATCCTGGTGCAAATCTTCACCTTCCTTCCTCCCTCGGCGCAGAAAAACATAACGCGATGACAACGCAACACGACGACAACCACCCTCGTGCAACAACGAAGCGCAACGACGTCGAGACGACGCAATAATGACGCGATGACGGTGAGTCACGCTGCACACTTATCGTGGTGCACATCCTGACTGTCCTTCCTCCCTCGACGCAGAAACATACCGCGATACACAACGCAACTCGACGACAATGATACCGGGAGATGAGGCCAGGACGAGGACGAGCACTGCACTCCCTCTTCCCACCCTCGTGCAACAACGAAGCGCAACAACGTTGAGACGACGCGATAATGACGCAACAATGGTGAGTCACGCTGCACACTCATCGTGGTGCACATCCTGACCGTCCTTCCTCCCTCGGCGCAGAAACATATCGCGATCACAATGCAACTCGACGACAATGATACCTGGAGACTTGAAGGCCAGGACGAGGACGAGCAATCTGCTCCATCTTCCCACCCTTGTGCAACAACAAAGCGCAACGACGTCGAGACGACACGATAATGACGCGACGATGGTGAGTCAAGCTGAAACTCATCCTGGTCCACATCCTCACCCTCCTCCCTCTCGCGTGCAACAACAAAACGCGATGACAACGCGATACGACGACAATGATACCGGGAGGCAAGGCCAAGATGAGGACGAGCACTGCGCTCCCTCTTCCCACCCTTGCGCAACAACCAATCGCAACGACGTCGAGACGACGCGATAAAAGGCTGACGTGACGACAATGACGCTGGGAGACGAGGCCAGGAAGAGGGTGAGCACAAGCACGAGCACTGCGCTCGCATGCAAATACAAACGCGAGTTCGTTCACATTTGTGGGTGGCATCTCCGACATACTATTCGGTCGAAGGGTTTCCAACTCGTGGACGTAACTCCTCGATTAGCCCAGCAGGGCAGTTCAGATGCGGAAGCTGGCTAGCTACTAGGCAAATGTCTTATGATTTCTAGTTCTTGCCAGCAGAGCGCTTACGAGTGACTCGATCTGATCTATAGGGCTTCTGCTGTTGTTGTTTATTCCTTCGTGATGTACCATATGTTTTTCTCATGATAACATCTGCAATGCAGCACATTCCACCGCACTTGCCGCCGACTATATGTATCACGCAGACTCGGCCTCGAGTGCCTATACTATTTCAGTTTGTAAACAGATACAGTCCGATGCACGAATTCACTCTTTACCTGCCGCCGTCTAATCGAGTGTGAAGTTGTGAACTGCTCACGGTGCTGAGTTGGCTGTCTCTGGCCTTACCTTGCACCTGCCATTTCACCTGTGTCACTTCATTGAATCCGTTCGTATAGAAGGAGGAGAGCGGATCACTTCCAAGCCTGAAGGCTCGGAGAGGGGTGTCCCGACCGACAAGCAAGCCAACTCCGAAAGGACTCTTTGTGGTCTGTCACGCTTACATAAGTACGTCGTGGTCTCCACTATGTACTACTTATCATAGCAGCGCTCTTGCGTCAAGTCCCCGACTCTTGGGAATGTGTAACTCAACCAGACGCGTCAAAAACATCCAGCTGTGATGAGAAAGGACAGAACACGTCGAGTTTGGAGTGAAGGGAACGTGCATACTTAGTACTGGCATACTGAGTAGAGCTACCTAACCTGGAAATGGTAATGGCGGTAGTGGAACATCCTAGAGGCATTAGCAGGCAGCATATTGACAAAATGTACATACCAGCTGGACATTGCTACATTTACAATATTGATTGTCTCGGATAGAAGTTAGTATAATATTTGCAGTTCTGATTGGACAGCGTATCATAGGGTTAAACCGAAGGAAATTATTGTCGTAAATAAAAAAACAGCACAACAAGGCAGTGGACACGATCTCAATGACACCGGCGCTTCAAACGATTTCCGCGGGGTGCATCTACAGTGGTACGCTTGCGCAAAGATGTGTGCCAGTCGCAGTACTGCCTGTACGCGCTGTTCCACGTAGCGAGGACGACGTCACGGCGCAGCACTCTATTCCAGTCAAGTAGCGGGTTCGGAGGCGACCAAGCCTGGGCCTCCGCTAGCCCTTGTAGCTCTTTAAATAAAGTTAGCACCATACAACTCGTAGTAATAACATTGAGATGTACCATCCGGACCCAATTCTGAGGCGGAGCTGGCGGCCCAATCCACACCGAAATATGCACTTTGAGTATCGTCATTGTCCCCCTCCGAGTCCGAGTCGTCAACATCTCTGTCCAAGTCTTCATCGTCTTCGCCCGAGTCTTCGTCGTCTTCGTTTGAGTCTTCGTCGTCTCCATCCGAGTAATGGGACTCGTAGGCGTGAACGTCCATAGCATAGCGTACAGCGGTATCTCTGATGAGCCCGAGAGCTTTATCAAGCTTTTCGTCGACCTCAGTCATGTCTTGCACAGGGTATAGGGTCTGGTTACATTAGCAGACGAATAAGAAAAAGGGGACTTGTACTTACGCCCATCGCATAGTCTTGTGTGTCAGTACTGTCGGATGTAATGTCGATGGGACGTGGTCCAGTGCGGACCCATGCATGGATCTCGATTCTTGAAATATTGATTCAAGTGATGCCATTGCCAGTGGTGATGATTGGTCCGAGTTCGTTGAGTTCGGTTCTGATAGGTTTCCACCTGTTCCATGACTTGACGTCCTTGTTGGCCAAGAATTTCGCGAGGTCTGAGTTGCAAGGCGGGGACGCGTAACCTGGTGCCGCCTCCTTGATGTCTATCTTCACTAGGGAGATGGTGGTCGGGAAGCTTTCGATGTATTTTGCAAACTTCTTACTAATTCATACAGTAATGGTGAATGACGACTGTCACGAGATGGATTTAGAACTTGGTCGTCTCCAGCAGGAATTAAACAAGGGCTTCAAGGTTCAGTTATGCATTGAGGACAGAGTAAGGCATCAACGCTGCATCAACTTCTGTCGCTTTTTTTGCATACTCAGGCTACTATTTCTACAATACAGATAGGTCTGCCAGGGGTGGCATGCATTGTATTATAATCATCATAATCACCGAATTCCTCGTTCTCCAAGTTCCAGGTTCAAGCAAAGGGTTCCGACTTCTCGAATCAGTACCATGGAATGCCGAAAATGGCGACACAAATGATTCGGATCAATCAGCGATGACTTGAAAAGTAGCTCTGGAATTTCTAATAAAGACGGACCTAGAATCAGATACCAAGCACGTGGTGAAGCCCTTCTGACAATAATGACTGGTAGATCAACTAGGACCTCCTCAAGAGACTGGGGCACTCCATTTTGATTCGAATCAGCCACCAGGTGCTCGCCACGACCTCAGATATGTCCTTGTTGAAAACACAAACGTGATGGTAGACTGACGGAGCCACTCCTCCCTATCGAGCATGAGAGTCCATAAATTGGTGCTAAACGTGCGCAAGTACCCAGTATCAATGGCTGCGATGAATCAGGAACAGCTGGAACACTTGAAGCTTGATAAAGTCCTCGTATTCCAGGTCTGCAAGGAATAGTTGACAATCGGATTTGTAGAACGAAAGCTCCTCGAGCGATGGCAGCGTGGTGATCAGATTGAGGTGTGTTACCTCCACCATAGCATCCTGTAAACTGGATGTAGTACCAGCCTGCCCGCGCATGAGCCTACGAAGCCGTCCTTCCAGTTTCTGAAAAGGTACATCCTCACCTTCCAAGCGAACGCGAGAGGCTGTTGTGTTGCAATCTGTGTGAACAAGTTGGCCCCGCACGGAGCCAGAAAACTCCTCCAGATGTGCAGGCAAAGCAGACGCTGGCAAGGAACCCTGTAACCCGTGGAAAGATGGAGAACGCCGAGAGTTCCTCTTGTGTTGGGTATTCGATGCGAGGGTATCGAATCTGTGTAATTATATGGATATTATAGATAAGATTCGTTTGACCGAGTGACTTTCTGAGGGCTGGGCAAAACGAGCTGTAATAATTCAAATCATTAGACGAGACAAAAGCGCAGAAAAAAGACCCGGTGACTGGAACCGCTGACGTAAACGGGTCCTGTGACACACCGACACCGCTGGCAGTCCCCGCACTATAACTTGAATCTGATCTTCCTGCCGCCAGGATCTCTCAACTAGTTTCCAGCCCGTCTGCTGCGAACGCTTAATGAATATGATCTCCGTGGCACCTCTAGAGAATTCATCATGAATAATGTTGGTGCCTTTGTTCAGTCTTTCTCACGACGCCTACCAAGAACTGATCACTCCTGTAGTTCCTCGCCAATAAGCCCTCGCCAAATCTGGGCTGCCCCTGGGTCAAATCGATGCCGACGAGCCCCTCTGAGGATCCGACCGATCCCTGCAATCCGTGCACGCAATCAAGCTACTTCTCCGCAGGCGAACCCTTCAACCAGGACACTGCCGTTTCCTACAATGCAGCCTTTGCTCGCGTGCTCTTCCACATGTATTCCACATCAGCGAAACCTCCTACGCTACCAAAACCTTCTGGGATAAAGTCTGTCTTGGTCGCGCGACTAGATGCGCTCAAAATGATCGGCAACGCAATCGTGGTGCGCTATCGTGAAGCCAGCGATCACCGAACTACGTACGGCACGTCGCTGAACGAATATCTCTCGTAAGCCATGTCTGCCCACGACAAGTACGCACACACTAACAAAAATGTTAGGACTTGTGGTGAACAATCAGAGTCACATAACAAGTTTATACTCTCCCTTGATACCGTGTCAACGCAACACACTTTTGTTTGTCCTTGATCTGTGGATGCGTATATAGTAAGTGGCAGCTGTGGTCGTGTAATTGGGGTTTCCTTTCGTTGATGCAGGATCCGAAATGGCAGCTTCACGATTCCACTTGAACCTAATATATTGGTTGATCATTTCTCGTTTGTCCAAAATGATGATAATATTCTCGCGATCTCCAATGCTTCAAGTTTGTAATGTTACACACTTCCCAACTACGTTACCGTGACTATTTTCATTCGAGATTCTGACGGCGACGTGCGGCGCTCCACAAGTACATGCGGCTGTGAAAACCCTCCCCCACTTTCGTGCGAGTCGGGGATGTGAGAGGCAACCACACTCCTTTTCCTCCTTGCCGTCGACTGACTAAACGGATGATTGATCGAACCACCATGGATGATCAAAAGTCCGAAATAATACATCAGATGTAGGACTTGTGAACGTTAACTCCGGGCAAATCGTGACAGGCTACAATTTGCTGCAATGCCGCCACAGGTACTTCTCGAAACACGACAGCCAACCTTATAGCACCGTTGAAGTTCATCTGCGACGACACATTTTCGAACAACTTTGAACAAGTCTTCTTTCAGCCTTCCTCGAGATTTCAAGTTGGGCACACGGATGACGCGCTCAATGTTGCGGGCCACGTCCTTGTCAAGGGTGAGCAAACCAAGGTAGGATTGATAGCTTGTGTTTGAAAACTATGGCTGATATGCTTGATAGCTCTTCACACCAATGTATCTGGTGATCTGCCGCAAACTTCTGGAAGGTTGAGTTAATCACCCAGCAGGCCAAGCTGCCTCTGCAGCCTGGATCTCCCTTGGCACCTCACCGACCCCCTTCGCAAATTTGAGCATGCTACGCCGGCATGGTGGACATGTAGGTCGGATTTACCGTACGATCAGTGGTACGTCTACTTGTTCCGATCCACTCCATCCATCGTCGGTAGAGTCGACTCAAACACGTGCAAAGTTCTGCTCTCCCATGCCCTCCAAATCGACCCACGTAACTCAAAATGCTAACCTCGCCAGTGTCTATTTTTCGTAGGAAAAATAAGACAAGGTGCAACAACACGACAACCACAGTAAGTACGCCTTGTCGTCCTCGTCCTCCTCACCTCCTCCCTTCCTCACACAGCATCCCAGCGCGACAATGACACGACGACTGATGATGCAACAACAACAACATGACGATGCATCAACACAACACCATGCCATCATAACGCATCGACTCAAGCTGGTTGACTGAGCTGCGGTTCCTTATTTGTTTTATCCTCGTCTTTTTTTCTTCTGAACCCACCCGTCATCAATGATAAACCCGAACACCTTAATGCTGACTTCTCATTGGCATGAACCCCAGACAATGTCGTGGTGATGCTCAAGTTGCAGACGCTGGTGTTGGATCACGAAGTATCTATAATCCCCACAACCCCACAAAGTTTCGGGGTGTGAACGTATGAACTGTCGTCCATGATCCGAAAGACGGCGTGAACTCCGCTGAGACACAACATCGTCTTGTCAGCTGGCTAAGACTTCACTCCTGTGACATACCATTCCAGCTGTGTTGGCGGAGTTTGTTCGATGTGACTCGGACTAGATGTGACGAGCTGGTGATTCAGTTGGAGGAACTGTTGTGGCTCACTCAGGCTCCTCTACCGATCAGTGTCGTCGGACGGAAAATTGAATCATGTCTTCCCACCCTGATGCACCACCCTCAGGGAATCTGATGTGTTCCATTCATTGGCTTGGCCAGTTCTATCTCCAAAGTGGCCGTTTCAAACTGACTCTGTTTCTGAGCAGCCTCCGATCGGCGAGTCGGCTGACAGACTCCGTTGCTTACCCACAACTGACAGCGTGGTTCAAGTCGTATCATATCGCTTACTGTTCAGACAGGTATACCATAAATATTGAAGGTGCCTTTCTACTATAGCCACCACTTTTGCTGGTTGCTAACATTGTGTCAGGCACTGGGCCATAGTTCTTTCATGGTATGTATGTATCATAGATCACATTCAAGACTTTCAACAGTACTATGATTTGTTGAATAAGCATGTCATAGTTGCTGGAATGTGGCAATCGAACTATTCCGAAAAGGGGAGAATAATTCTCTGACTCCCACATGGCGTGCTAGATTTTTGATTATGCTATCATGATCGATCCGTCGGAAGGATATTCAACGGTATCAGGTATGCGTGATGTGGGGGAGGTCATACGATGCAGTCTATGAGTGCTGGGCAGCCTGGGAATCTCTAACTGATGTTCGAACTCGGAACCTGGTCACCCTACTAGTACCCAGTGATATTGTTCCTCACTATATACTAAGGATACCACGATTACCGACATTCGCGTTCGCAAGTCGCTCATACACACCTCCTCTTCGACGGTGTCTTCTATATCACATGCCAATCGGACATGAGTTCTGTCGTCTACTATCTATGTGTTGTTGAGTTATGCCATAACACTCATCAATATCATGGTCCGTAGTGATCACTCAGTATTCATCACGCGCATCCGAGTCACGACTCACGACTCACGAGTGTACATTTGTGGCTTAATTAAAGAGCTCTGATTGGAGGAACCCTATCTGGAAAGCAACTTTGTACATAACTATTTTCGTAATTCTGATCGCTTATACAGGAAGTGCTTACAGTAACGTTACACGTTGCTTTGCTGCAAGTATACCGTGTCATAAATACACACACAGTCAGTGATTTGACAACCTTTGTACGTGTCGACCTGAAATGCGCGAAAGACCTAGCTGTCCTCAGTGTGGGAAGCCCTTTAACGACGAGGTTCAGGTGCAGAGGCACCTCGACCAACCGCGCTCAAAATGTCACCAACAGCCCACCGCTTTTGCAGAAACAGCTGAATTACTTGCTCAATTTACTTGACAACCCCTCATTTCGCGTGCACCTCCCTTTGAAAGAAGACCTCGCCGTTCGGATGCCTTTCGGTCAAATCCAGAACCTTTCTGACACAGCAGTGTCGAGCCTATGTGCCAAGACGATCCAACAATCGACTATTATCCGGGGGCTGCCAAGATTATACATCAGCGCGGTACTACATTCATGGACGCCTTTCACCAGGACACGTTCTCGGAAATACACAATATCCACTGGCAGAACTTGCATTACCCATTCGCCAACCGTCTTGAGTGGGAGCTGGCAGACTTCTTGGTAACATCTGACCTCAGCTTGGTCGCTATTGATCGTTTTCTGTCGTTATCTCTTGTGAGGCAGACTTTATTTGCGACCTCTAGCTACCCCCTGATTATCCTGTTTAGATCAAACAACTTCAACTCTCGTTCCGAACCGCCAAACAGCTGCGCGGATTGATTGGGATTCTGCCCAAAACACCCGCATGGAAGTACCAACACGTAGATGTTTCTCCTCACCAGACAAAAACAGTTGTGAGGCTGTTCTACCGAGACACGATGGAATGTCTACAAATTCTTCTTCACAACCCCGTTTTTACAAATTCCATCAACTTTAGCCCGTATCGCGCCTTTACCACTGCCCAGCGATCTGTCAGAGTGTACAGCGAGTGGATGTCCGGCGATGTTGCTTGGGGAATGCAATTGAGTATTTCCTTAAAAATGTGGTACTAAATCTCATATTATTTCAAACAGAACCAGATTGAGGCTGACGGAGCCTGAGTGCTGGGCATTATACTCTCGTCTGACAAAACTAATGTTACCAATCAGAGTGGCGGCAAGGTTTTTCATCCCCTTCTTATGCCGCTCGCAAACATCCACTCAGAAGTCCGAACCAAAGCGTCTCACCACACATTTCTCAGAAGCCTGTGGCGTTTCTCCCGGTCGTGGAATTCATCCAAAATAATCCGCGAATGAAGAGCCTTCTCTCCGATCAATTGTACCACCAATGTCTTGATATCGTTGTGGAACCGCTGAAGATAGGTGCTCGGATTGGCGTGATATTGTCGGATCCAGTTGGAAACAAGCCGGTATTGTTTCACTCTTCTGGCTAGCTGTATCGTTGACTTGCCAGAGGCCTGCTTGGTTGCGTGTGTCCGAGGGAAGACCTCTCTAGTGACACTCGCTGACTATACCCAGTTTGGCGATCACCACCGTCATCAACCCCGAACCAAGGGGATTACCCTCAACCATCTTGAATCAATCGACACTGATCCCAACGATTTGGCGGCCTACTTTGAAGCTTGTGCAGAGCACCGCCTTAACGGCGTAGCTCTGCCGTTCTGGAGGAATTGGCCGCTTGCCAATCCTGCTCATTTTCTGACTCCCGAAATCTTGCACACCTTCTTCCGATTTAGCTACGACCATGATCTTACATGATGTATCCATGCTGTCGGCCCTGCAGAGATTGACTTCTGTTTTGCCATCCTCCAGCCCATAACGAACCACCAACACTTCGCAACTGGTGTCACGAAGTTGAAACAAGTCACTGCAAGAACTCAGTGTGACATTCAACACTATCTGGTCGCCATGATTGCTGGCGCTGTCCCAGCGGGTGTCGTACGAGCAATTCGCTCACTAGCGGACTTCCGATACCTCGCACAGTCACATATTATTGATGACAACCAATGTCACAAAGTATCGGCTGCGCTGGAAGAGTTCCACGACCACAAACAGATTATTACTGACACTGGCGCTCGTCGTGGGGTGAAGAGCCGAATCATCGAGCATTGGCAGATACCGAAACTGAAGCTCATGCAGAACGTTGCTCCCAGCATTTCCCTCGCCGGTCCTCCCGCCCAATGGACTGCAGATCCGATGGAACAAGCACATATTGATGTTGTCCAGGATCCAGCTACTGCTACGAACAACACTGATTTCGAATCTCAAATATGTCGCTATCTCGATTGTCGTGAAAAATGTCGCAAGTTTTCATACGCGCTACATCTTCGCAGGAACGAGATGAACAATGCTCAAATAGACTCGGAAGATGATGCCAAGTCAAGTGATGGTGCCGGGTCAGACAATGAGTGGATAGCTGATGGAGCCCCTAAGTACAAATACAAAAAAGTCACCGTTGGCGACTCCGAGAGTCGGGTGGGGGAGATGCCAGGCCTGCAAACCGGCCTAGCTCTTCAAAGAAACGGTTGAATTTGGGTTAACAGTTGCAGGTATGTTCGGGTCTTTGAACACACACGCGATACCCCTCACGCACCGAGTTTGTAGCCAATTTTATCCCTTTTCTTTCTGTTCGTGCTGTCGTAACCCTAATACCTGCTGTTGTACTGTTATCGTCATGTCTGTGTACGCTTTTCTGCATGTTTAGCGACATATTTGTATTACTAGCAGAGGTTTGTCCCACTGTTGCTTGCTGTTGTCTTGCTGTTGTCTGTACGTTGCACCGTTGTAGTAGTACTAGGACGCCAATACACTTTGTTTTACTATTATGCATACCTAGTTTGCACATCCCAGTTACTAGGCCCTCCTCACGACACCCAATTCATTGACAACACAAATATTCTTCGGCGACAGCGTGCACGTGCAGGTCCACCTCTCAAACCTTCTCTCTGACAACCCGAGTCACAGTGCTAGCCAACACTCGCCATCGCTTACCAGTTCACCGACCTCTATGGCTTTTCAAAGCCCGACGTTGACTACAATCAGTTCCATGCAAAGTATGCCCGGGCCAACCTCACCTACACCTGGGAAGTCGCCATGTCCGTCGATGGCCGTCGCATCGGCATAGGTACAGCATCCACCGAGAAGACTACTCGTCCAGTGCTACTTCGACGTCATCCAGTAACTTGAGTCCTGCAATCCAGATATCTGGAGATGCGACCTCGCAGTACTCTGGAAAAGACCTCCTCTACCCTGGCAAAACGACCTAGGTACCTCAGCTGATCCTCGATGACGACTACATCTATCGCTGTCAAGGCCCATTGTCGTCTCGCAGTGGTCACCGTTGCTGACCACGTTGCAAAAGGAGCGGGGCGAGATCGTCAGCTCAGTGGTTTCGGTCTATCCGAACAGCCGAGGAGAAAGTGAGCATTGCACAGATCGCCGACGAAATGGTGAGGTGGCCTGAGTTGCTCTTTCTTGCACACCAACTCACGTTCATGTTTGGTTTGATAGGTGGATCGCCACATTCACCTACTCGATCAAGCTATCAAAGAACAAGAGGTCGCTATATCTCTTGGCGTCCGTCCCAGCACGCATCTCGCCCCGATCCTTTCCCCAGACCTCGTTGTCCCTCGCTGGGCCCGTCCCCCATATGCGTTGAGCATGGTCCCGTACCCTCGCTTTCTCCCAAACCGGAGCTGTACCTCGAAGAGCCACCCGCCCTCGAGCTCTCCCCACCGCCACCAAAAATATTCAAGTGCGCATATAGGCAGCATTACATAATCCATGGCGGATATTAACGCCACGTGACTCGGCTACCATTGGTACAGCCACCCTAAGCGCAGATCCCACTCTAATCTGTTCTCAGAAATAGGTTTTCTAAGTAGATATACTCGATAATGACATGCATTCTTAAATCAATCATATCTCAGCGACCCCTGAACCGATTTGGATGATAAATATATGGGCCATAAGCCAGGAGTCCGTAGTAATTTACACACCCTTGACAACCGGTTAAAAACCGTAACCGAACCAGCACATGACCAAACAAGACCGAAATATCAGTTTTTGTCGGTCTTGGTCTAATTTTTTCTATATTAGGAAATTCTCAGGACCGGTTATGGTGTTGGTCTTGCCCAAATAAGGCAAGAGACCGGACCGGACTTTAAAACACTACTTCTTCATCTTCGAGTCGACACGTGGTAATCCATAAACCCGCAGAGCAACATAGGCAAGTAACAATAGACTTGCACCCCCTTTACTCTTGCCTCCATCTCGAGGCTTAGCACATAGTGTCGCTTTCAAGAGGAACTCTGCCATCCCTTCAATCTAAGTTCTCTTATACTCATATCATGACTATAAGAATACTTCTCTTACAAACATTCAAGTTACTTATACAAGCAAGCTACTCTACTTTTCTAGTGAGTTTCTACTGGAGTCTCTATCCCTTATCCTTTTGGATACTCCCCTCGGCTCAATGTGTAATGCATCACTTGCAAGGATCATTCAAAGAAGCCTCATATCACTAGTTTTCTGTGACCATTTTGCTCATATCTCATCTAGATTAGATTATTGGACCATTGAGATCACAAAAATAGGGGCTATAATTTATATTATCATACAAAAATGGAATAAAGACTTTCTTTTTTCAGAAAATGTTTTTGCAATTAGCCCTTTTTTGATAAGAGCAGCTTTCTGTATGTATCTAGGCATAAAATCACACTTGGGCAATTACATAATCAGCTGGAAGTGCACCCAATGTTGCTACTATTCCTGCCACATCTCTTTTTTTGGTAATCTCCAGACTTTGATTTTGGTGACATGGGTATGTTCAGTTATGTTCGCAGTCCATAGCCGTATACTTTTGGTACACTTTCTTGACTGTACTTTTTCCGTACACTTTTTCCAACACTTTTTCCTACACTTTTCCAGGCACACTAACCAGAACTAACAAAGCAGGACTCCTAACCAGATTCAAACAAAGCAGTTTGTTGAAAGTCGGTCTTGCCCTGTGTTACATGAAGTGTAAGAAGTATTGTCGAGGAGCTCACTAAGAGTCACGTCGAGACAAATACTAAGAGGGAATCTCTCTACCTTAAGTGATTTACACTAAGGGCTCGAGGCAGCTTGTGGAATACTAACACTTGATTGCGTCGATCTAGCTAGGGAACAACACCATCGTGCTACTGGGTATTTAAGCAAGGGAGTGCTGAGCACGGACCAAGCTGTGTAGGTAGCAGTGAGAGAGAGGGAGATATAACAGGTAGTCGAGATAAGAGATAGTAGAACGAGATAGTGAGGAAGGGAAGATATGATGATATGATGATATGATGATAAGAGATAGGGTGATAAGGAGATAGGGGATTACACATCATATCGAGGATGGGAAAGGAGGAAGGAGGAGTCAGATCGAAGAGACAGGGAGAAGGGAAAAGGAATGAAACAAAAAGAGGAATGACGAAGGCGAAATCCCATAGCAACAACTGTAACACCCTGCATGGCAGAATGAGATATTTGCGGTTGACGGAACAACAATCCCACTATTTGAGAAACCGACATTCTTTGGCGAGACATTCTATGACTGGAAATCTAGATCCTTACTGAACTGTCAGGTATTAATTCCTCTGAGTCATTCACCCGGTCAACATAGGCTAATATGATTATTTTTGCAGATTGTTGTGATGATGCAGAGTTTGTACATCATTGATTTGGAATCCAGGGAGTGTCCATGATGCATATGTGTTCATGTGCTCCATGTCTCACAAGTAATACTGGAGGGTTAATACTGCCAGGCCACTGGATATGGGGGGATACCCAACACATCTGTGGTGTGTGGTTCCATGTAAATCAATAAAGATAACACTGTTGTCCTGGGAGAAAAACATCTACAACAAATACCTCCAAAATTAATCATATCACCAAGATGCATGTTCATGTTGAACATGCATTTGCGGCATTGAAGGGGCGCTTCCAATCTTTGAAGGAATTGTGCTTGAAGATGCAGAATGAACAGGATATGCAGGTGGCACTACACTGGATTCAGTGTTGTTTAATCCTCTACAATATGTGATCATCACCATCAAGGAAGGTCTTGGTATCGAGCCAGCAACTGAATGGAGAGAAGGCCGTAGAGCCTGGCCATTGGTTGGCTCCAGTGATCGTAGATGTACCTGAAGGATAACCTGGGCAAGATTTTTGTGCGGACCTAATGAGACAGCTCTTCACACACCTTGGAATGCTTATAGAGTTTATGACAGATAGAAAAGACAACAAACTTACTACACACTCCAAAGCATATTATGGAGACCACAATATTTTTGTAAGGCTCGAGATGGATGGTAGCAGATGAAGCATAGCAGAGGAAGAAAAGCAAATGAAGCAAGACGGCACCAGTACACCACAAAACACACAAAAAACCATGTTATAATGTGGGTCACTACCTTGTAACTTTTCCAACACCCTATTCTGCTCCTCTTCATGCTCAAGATCTGGCCAAAACATCTTCAGGGCTGAAAGGCGTGATTCACTGTCATGATGCACACAGAAGACCGTCATTCCCCATCTGCAAATGGAGCCAGATGTGAACAGGACTGAGACTCTTGCACACATATCCATGCACCCTCATAGGCACAAATGCTACACACTCCAAGGCTTCAAGCCTTGCGACTTTTGAATTTTTTGATGGCTTACATTAGGAGGCGGGGTGATCTATCATGTGGTGGCTTCTCTTAGAGGTGGAGAATTTGTTTATAGCTACCAGCGGTACTGGTACAGGCTTAAATAGATGGGAGCCAGATGGTCCCAATAAACTAGACAGTAGTGGGGGTGGGGGGTATCCTGCACATGAGCTTTTTTCTGTCACACCTTTGGATGGGTGGGTAATGGAGATCACCCTTTTCTGAAGTTCCACCTGTAGATCGTACCCCAAATTCTTTCTTTTACCCAAGGCCGAGTAAGATTCGAATAAGCTTGATGTATGTGCAACTGCAAGACAAGTCCAGGACAAGTTGTTCTGTGCCGCTCTTTTCTCTCTGAAGAAGAATAGCCCCTTCATTTGAAATCGTCAGTGCTGTTATGAACCTTACTGTCAAGTCCGGGTCCTCTGGGCACAAGTCCGGACGGATGTCCGTTGAACTTGAGTGAGGTTGGGTGAAGGCCGAACGGAGGTCCGATGCGGAGAGACGGAAGGAAGAGGACTTCGGCACAGACGTATGTGTCGCACCCTTGTCAAGCTCTTGTCCTCGTATTTCGGAGGACGGAGGTCCGATGGTTCGAACGTGTGAGAGATGTGCGAGGAGGAAACTAAATTGATATTTGTATTAAGGAAATTACATAGGTATAAGGAAGTATTTATACGATTTCCGAGTGGAGTCCGGACCCTACGAAGTCAGTCCGGATGGAGTCCGGGACGCCACACGGTGAATACATGTCAAGCGGAGAACGGAGAGACAGAGGAACAAGGGCGAAGGCAATGGTAGGTACGAAATGGAAGGAGATAGAATGAAGGGTCGAAAGGGTAAAGTGGGCGCAGCTGATGGGCCGGAAGGGATCAGGTCCGAGGCAGTGTGAGGAGGTCCGAGACGGAGGAGCCATCCTCCGATAGCGACTCCGGGGAGAAAGGAAATACTCCGAGGTGGAGATGGATCGAAGGGACCGGACAGGGGCCAGAATGGATATAACACTTACCCATGACTGCACCTGCTTAAGACCCCTTGCATAGTAGTGAACCTGTGTGAGCCCACCTTTTTCCAAAGAGGTCTCCTGATAGAATTTGGGTTTTGTGAAGAAAAATGCTTGATCAATGATCTTGTTGAGGAATTCAACCAGATTTTCTTCATCCCTCCAACACCAGCTGTATGTGCATTCAGTCCTCTTCCTTTGGCCCCTATTATGGACTAGCTCTGTCTGGTGCTTCCCCGCATTGTCATATGCCTCCCGTATTGCAGACAGGGCACCTGTGGAATGTGGGTTAAGAGGCACAGTGGGGTCCTTGGCCTCTAAGAAAACCTGAAGGGTGCCAGAAGAGACAAATTATTGGAGAATGTTTCTGGCCAAGTCCAGTGGAACCAGGTGGCCGAACATGTGGTCTGCTAAATGATCAGCAAGAAGCCAACCAACCGTCTGCTAACTCGTGCTGGTTTGATGTACTCGTTTTAATGGGGGAGGAATGATTTCCTGTTTGTTGGGGAACCTTAGGGTCACTGACCCATTCACACACCTGTATGTGACCAGAAAAAATAAAATTATGCCACTATGAATCCTATGATTGATCCATTCAGGCTTAGGACCTTTCGATTTTTTTGTGTTACATGGGTCCGTGGATGCCCCTATGTCTTTGGTCTGGGCCAATTGAACTTTAATACACCATTTATAAGTTGTATGATGAAAGACATGATATATGTAAATCATAGGCATTGTTGGAATGTGAGCCACTTAACACTGGCACTTGCGATAGTGAAAAAATCTCAGACAACACATATGATTAGATATAGTCTTCTGTTTATGCAATTTTGTGATAGACAATGGAGTAAACCACTGTTCAAATTTGCAAATCATGTTCTCAACTTCACTCATATAGGCCTCGATGTCCCGTGCTACATCACTTGAGTCACATGGCGGTCGGAATGCAGTGTGAAAGTCGTCTACAAAGCTTGTGATCGTGACATTATCTCCATATAACCTTGGATTGGAACCAATTAGGAATGAAGATTAATTAGTAAGATGATGAATTGAGAGACATGCCCTTGTTTTTGAAATGTCTCCTCTTGTTTGCACTCCCACTCCATCCGTAACCAGCTTTAGCCATGCCTGGATTTCCACTTTGAGGTATTTGAAATATATCTTCTCACTATCGGAAAGATCGTTGTGAATGAGTAACTCAGATGGCCCATCAAAACCCTCTATCAACCCCAGGAAGAAATCATTGAATCGCTTCCACATCAGACACAATTCGGGCACAGTGAACAAGTAATGAATGTAGTAGACCCACAATGTCAGCAATGTCATTTCATGCAGCAGGCCCTAGTAGAACCACTTACAAACTGGATGAGAGTTTGAACCAATGTAACATACTGTTTTCACTGCGCGTCCCTCCTGTTCAAGAATCCTGCAACGTGCATGCCTCAATTGCAGTTAACAATCTTACACCCTGCTTGTTATGTTTGCAAGTCGAGAGCTTCATTGGATTTTCCTGGGCGTATTGGTAGAAGGTCATGACAGTGGTGAGGAAGTCAAGCAAGTCGGAGATCTGTCCAATGATGAAGGCTGGTAACATAATGTTGTGCTTTCTTGTAAAGAAAGAGCGTCTATGACTTGGAGATCTGTCACATTGACTGAATAAGCAAGAGGAAGTGTTACCATGATGAGAGGACAAAACCATAGATGGCCTGATGACCTTGGTCATCATAGGGCTTGTTGAAGTCAATCAGCGACACTCACCTTCTGAGCTCATCCATTACTATGATTTTGAGTTCATACAATGGTTAGGATTTGTATAGTGGCGGCAGTGCCTGGTATGTTTGGGTGAAGTAACTTGCCTCCAACCCCATGACCCACTGCTGCCTGTTGCACATAAAACACATTGATAATAAATGCAATAATACCCATCATAAGGGCAGTCTTGCCCACTCTGACTGCATCAGCAACAAGAATACCAGGTGTGTCGGCCTCCAATAGCTCAGTGAAGAATGCTTTGTCAATGATAGAGGCCATGCCAACAAGCTCGTGCCAGAGTAGACGAAGAGGTTTCATATCAGGATTTCAATCCCTTCCAGGTGGTAATTTTCTCAATGCCCTGATCGCTGTTTGCTATATGGCCTCCAGCCCCTCCATCATCTTGCATATTCCACCCTCTGCATCCTCCTCCTTTGGAAATCAGTATATGGCATCTTTATACACCTTTAGAGCCCTGATTGCAGCCCGGACCTCTGAGGAAGTTGGCACCTCCATCTTCTCCACATCTATAGCAAAAGGTCCGTAGGTGCTAGCTAATATATGGTGCAAAAACATACCGTTAAATGTGCTTTGGGCCATAAGCTTTTTGTTGCATAGTGTCTTCTGGGTTGAACTTGTAAGCAGCATGCCACTTGAGAAGCGCAGCATAGCCTGCTGGATGTTGTCTATTTTCTATGATTAGTACTGCTTCGTTTGAAGTGATGAGATCATGGCATTGATGGAGTTGTGATTCGGCTCTTAAAATAGCTTGTCTGTGAGGTGCCAGAGCTCAGCAAATATGTCCTCTGGATGGTCTAGAAGGGCAATGAGAATAAGAGTTTGCATCTTTATTGCCATGTTGTAGAGAAAAAAAACATGGCAGTGGAGGAGATGACTGTGGTTCACTGGGGCTGAAGCTGAGTTGTCCGAGGTATTTGGCCCAATCAAAGGCTTTGTTTTACAGAAGGTCAGCTTGTGACTACCCAGAAGGTCCTACCTGAGGTAAAGTACGGTGGTATGCCGGTATTCATAATGCCGCTGAGCCTTAACTTATGACAGACATTCTTTTCACCTGGAAGCATGTTTGGAGTCACAAGCTAAGCAATCCTTTTGGATGCCTAATGCTGAATAAATCAATGACAGAAATTCTTCTATTTTGTTTTATCTCCACCTTTCCAGACTTAGGTAAGGACTCTGCCAGTTTGCCTTCACAAGCCCCCAGTAAGCAGCAAACACGTACAAGTGAGCCAGCAGGCTGGGAGCAGAGCAGATCTTCGGCCTCTGCAGCATTTGAAGACGCTGCTGCTGCCAGAGCAAGCTGGGGGGGAGGGGGGGTTTACATAATCCTCTCCATGGTGGCGGCGGGTGACTTACCCTGCTTTTCTCCTCTCACATGACCACCAATTCTGGTTTGGTGTACACGGCCGATGATCTCGTCCTGACCATAAGTGTTTTCGGGGCGTTGGTGCTGTGGTAGTTTCTCTTTAAGGGCTGGAGGAGGCCAAAGGGAGTCTGGTTTACCTGATACATGTGTGATTGCCCAGTGTGGGCCATGATTCTATCACACTGTTCTGCACTGACGGAGAGTTTGTTGGCGATTAAATTTGCAGTGCCTTGTCAGATGTCAATAGCCTGCTCAACTCGAGCAATCGGCGCTGTAAGTGTCTCATCAGGATGCTTCCTGATGCTAAAGAACTCATTATATGCCACAAATCTCGTCCCAGCCTTCTGCCATACAGTGCCCTCAAAGTGTCCCAAGTGGCGTGTGGATTGTCCTGATGCTCCCTGATATGGATCCTCCGATCAGGCGCAATGGAACGAAGCAAGGCCGTCATCTCCTCGCTCCAGGTGGTATAGTCGGGAGTGATGGGATGGGAATGATGGTCAGAGACCATGATAAGAGGTGGTGATGAAGCAAAAGAAGAGTCATGTAGGAGGTAGGATCCAGGAAGGCAGAACTTCTACCAACAAGACTACGGAGCAGGACTTATTAAGCCACGCACCCAATACACTTCTAGAGGTTCCGTACATGCCTGAGCTAGTGTTGCCGGAACTCTGGCTTTTATTGACTCCTAGCCACTATGCTGACTCAGCGGAGTGGTTGGACCAGAATTCCGGCTGGAAAAAATCTCGATCCCATTTCCTTGGCGATTTCTCACCCTGGTCCGAAGCTGAATTTTATCACCGCTCTCTTGTGTCATTTATTCGTGAGTGTATGGAGACTTGTTCACATCGCAATCGTTTCTTGAGTCACATATATTCTGCAAGATTCGCCTCGCCTTGGACTGCGGAAATTCGTGCCAGTAAACGTTTGGAAGTTTGATGTTGAGTGCTGCAATGTACTGACCCCGACGACCGTTTCCTGAAGACGACAACGACGGAAGTGGCATCCAGTGTTACTTTTGGTGATTTCGCCCTCTTTTGATTGATTTACTTTGTTATACACTTTCGCGCGCTTTGCACTACTTCCAACCATTACCATTGGCTTTTGTCCTCCTGACGCACTTCCAAATTCCAGACTGTGCATCAAACGACTGCAGCCACAGACAAGTATTGCCTTTTCACTGTCTCCGAGGTCCTTTCCTACCCCCATGTATGGATCATAAGCATTACTTGGCAGACGGTTCAAGCAGGCTGCCAGAAAGAGTTTTCAAATAACTACAGCATTATGCATGCTCCACTGACTCATCCAGAAATTGAGTCCCATCTCCTAGCACCCTCGCATCATGGCAATCAATCCTCAACCCAAGTTCCAGCCAGGTACTCCCAGGCCTAGATAACAACTACAATCTGAAGCCTCACTCAATCGTGTCTTGCTCAAGATTGGCCAAATTGTAAGTTACTAGCACAGCATACTCTGTCTAAACTACACCACCTATGAGATAAGCACAGAAAGCTTGTGGGAGTGCTAAATAGGGACTTGGCTCTGGAGTCCACTGTGAGTCAACAAAGAATTCAGCAAACAACAATGAGTTTCTGACTTGCAGTCCACAAACAGAACACAGAACTCCCATGTTTCTGTAAATATTGGCAAACAACTGGCAGGGACAATCTGCCACAATCACCGTGTGTAATAACAAGTGGAAAATCCAGTCGATCCTAATGCCCAGAATCTTGGTGGTAGGTTGGGTGGGCCCAAAACATGTATCTTGAAATGCTTGCGCAGCTGCTGCATCATCTGCTTGATCGCATAGGGAGAATGATATGGCTTGTGTGTCTATTTGCACATTTTTGTGCACAGGGCATGATGATAAGATTAATAAGGGCTGAAAGCGATAGGGAGTGGGATAACCACTAAATAGGGACTTAGGGATCACTCTGGAGTCCACTGTGAGTAACCAAGAATGATATTGAGCGAATAAACAATGAGCTACTG
>JBBPOJ010000569.1:0-18101 GCA_038091395.1 Leccinum rimulosum
CTCCTTCTCCTACCAGTCCTCTGGCTCGAGGTCGTCTCCCTAGCCCTCTTGGTCAATCTCCTTTGGGTGTCGACGATCTCGAACCCCCTCCTTCTCCCTCCCTCGTCGAGGCCTTAACCGTCGTCACAGATCCTACTATCTACTGGCGCCCCAACTCCCCTCGTCTCCCCTCTCCTTCCAGGACCCATACTATCGTCGCAGTGGACGTCCCACCTTCTGCTCACAGGATTAGGAGCGACAACCCCACTACCGAGGAGCTCCTAAAGCTAAGAATGTATCTTCAGGACGCCCGTCTCTGCAACCCAGTCTTCCTTCATACCGACGTCGACTCCCCTCTCTATTCCGCTTACCTAGCTTTCATACATGTCTCGCGTCTCACCTCCATTGCTTCGGGATTACTCCCGACCGCCGACGCAGATACCGCCTTCCAGGTCTCCCAGATTACCGCCACTAGAGTCGCGGTAGAGCAGCATCTCCTCACCACCCTCTTCCAACTAGGAATGCTGGAATTCATCGTCGATCTAGATCGATTTCTGGCTGAGTCGACCATCTACTCCGCCCCTCTCACCATCCCCTCCTCTCCCCCAGGTCTCCCTCGTCCCCCTCTCCATCTCCACGTCGCTGAAGTCGAAGCTGTCTCTCCTGAAGGGACTCTTCCCCGCTTACGGACCCCAGAGTCTGCGTCTTCCTCCCCCTTAGGAACCGCCGAAATAGACGAGCTAGATAAAATGGAGGCAATGTTCAATTCGGTCTCCGTCCACAGCGATGAGGAAGAACACCTGGAGAACACAGACCCCGCATATCGCTCCCCACCGCCCACTCCCTCTATAATGTCGACCCCTTCCGCATCATCCCTCCCTCTGGATGCTCGAGAAAATGCCGTCATGAACTCGGTGGAAGCTAGGTTGGATCGAGAGCTCGACCTCCCGGTCGATCGCCGACACAGGTTATACCCTAAGTCGTGCTTTTCCTGCCATCGCCTTAGCCACATCCGCATCGACTGCCCTCATTACTCCTGCCCCCTATGTCTCAAAGCGGCCCCAGGACACCCCCAGGGAGCTTGTCCCCTCAGACGTCGAGCTCCAAAACCCTCTCCCTCCGCCTCCTCGTCCTCTTCCTCTCGATCATCCTATCACTCCGCTCGCTCGCGACAAGGCCGTAGTAAACCTTTTCGTCCTTCTCGGGGATCTACCTCTACTCGTGGTACTCGCCCTCCTCCTGTCTACCCTCCCCTCGTCGGTCGCTCTCCCTCTCCCGACTACGACTATGATCAAGAGGATGTCCATAACGGCGCGGCCGACGCTAATATGTACGACGACATCCCCTGGACTGGGATTGACTATTGAAGCTTGGGTCGGTGACTCCAAGGCTACAAGGGGGGTAATGTTACGATCGTCCCCTATGTTCTCTATGTATCTCTTTTCTCTTTCTCTTTGTTATGTGTTTCGCCTCTACATCGTATTCACTTTGTATCATAAACCTCGGGCGATTTCACGTCTCGTTCCACATCGCTGACGGTCCTACTTCTTCCGATTCCCCATCCCTGGTTCTTCCGTCTCCTTCCGAGTTTTCCCTATCTTTCTGACTCATGATGACTCAATCGCTTCGTCATCCCTTCATCATCTGTATTACTTATCCTCCGCAGCTTCTTACTCATCCTTACTGCGGATGGCGCGTCCCTTCCTTGCGATTCCTTCGCATTCCATCTCTTTAGTATATATAGAGTACTCTCTCATCTCGTAACCCTAAGCTAGAGCTACTTGGAATATCATCTGAGTCTCCTGCATTCCCCTCGAGTCCTTCGTCCCTCAGTACCTTCGACCCTCTGCCCTCTTCGGGTGTGACCTTAGTCTTCGAGTCTTCGAGTGAAGCGACTCTTCGTGAGATCCTCCTCGTCGAAACCCTCAGCCCTTAGTCTTCGGGTCTCGCCAGACGTTACGTCTGCTCGGCCAATACTTAGTCTTAGCCTTCGCCTCCAAGTCTACATCCGACCCTATCCGGGCCAGCTGTAACACCAAACATATTCCAACTGTTTTCTAAGCACTGGCTATTTATTTTGTAAGTGGTAGCCCTGTTCCCACTCCCTTCCCTGGTAATATCAATCTGAAGTGACATCTAGGATACCTCCAATCAACTCTCCCATATCAGTAGACATCTACCAAACATATTTGAACTGTTTTCCAAGCACTGGCTATTGATTTCATAGTAGTGACTATATCTATTCAACAAATGACTTTGAGGAGTAAGCAACAGTGTACATGGGGGTTTTTAAGGTCGGGAAATCTGTTGGGAATGGTCCAAAAAGCCTCCAGAATTTATCTGAACCCATAACAAAGTCTACCCTCTCACAACTTTTTTTCTTTGTAAGTCCATCAAAGAGAAAGAATTGTCTTTGGGAACTTTGTTGTAACTGATCTCTTGCTCTGCAGCACTACCGACAACCTTAGATGATTGAAAGCTGTGAAGTCCTGTGGCATCCAACTTTTCTGAGTCATCCTAATAAGTCTTTGACTCTTCCGCTGTTGCAAATTTCAATTCCTCCAGGTCAACACCTCAACTGATGGCCTTGATTGCATTGATATATCCTGATCCTTGTAATGTTGTGTCAAATCCAAAGTAGGATTCCAAAGGCGATTCATTTGCTTTATGTCTAGCAGAGATAATTCCTATTAAAAGGAAATAATTTATATTTGTTTCAGAGGGTTGGCCAAGCTTGGATCCAAATGGCATCCATTTTCAGTGTCGATATAGCCAACGTAGTCTGTCTTCACAGCATCAAGGATGGTTGTTGACAGCCTAGTTTTTAATTTCCATTGAAATATATCATGCCATTCACAGGGAATATTTGGTACTTCAGTGCTTGGGTATACCTTTGGACATCTATAAGATTTCTACTGTGTTGCAATGCATTCGGGAGAGGAACAGACATGTTTCTTACAGTATTTTGACTTCTGAGGCCTGGAGACAACAATAAAGAAGTCTGGCTTCAATGGCACCTGTTATTCCAAATTTACAATAAAAATAAATTTTGGAATTTCTTTTTTAATTTTTAAAAAAAAAAAAAAAAAAAAAAAACAATGCTGACCTTTAAGCAGCTCAGCACCTTCTATCCAGATGGATTTTAGGTTGCTGATTTTTATCTTTATATTTCTGTCAAAGAATATCCGGCATGAGTACCATGGGTAATATTAGCCTTTCAATACTAACTTAATAGTAGATGCACTTTTGAAATAAGAAATAGTGATGGAAGTCTAATGGTTCTGGTCTCAAGCCTTCTAATTTGAAAAAGTTGCTTACAGAGAGCTTTATTGATGTCTTTGATGGAAACTCTGAGACCTCTTGTTCATATCAACACTACAGAAGAGGTCCGAACATTTTCAATCTGTGCATTTCTAAGCTCTCCATTTACAATAGATATGCAGTACAGGCAAGTATTGTTTTATATACTTCCTCATTCGCTAATGCAACTTATATAGGGGAACGGAGCTCCTCCTGACATTCATCCCCATAATCTTCAACTATACAACAAACATACTAACCACACAAAGATCTGAATCAACTGAGATGTTTAAGCACAATGAGCTGTATCATAGCTCTTTGTAGCTTTTGCTAGTGTTTTCCAGTGGGTAACTAAATTGGTGAGTTTTTTCTTTTGCTTTAGCACATTATATAAAGTTCATTTAGACAACAATATTGCTACTTGGGAAGAAAGTAGAAACTTTTGGAGAGGAAATTTTCTCTATTGACTTAATGTCCATCACTAGTAATTGAAAGACAGACTCTTTCAATTCATTGTACCAGGCTTGTAGTTCTTTACAGTTATCCACTATATTATTTGGATACCTCCAATTGAATGTCACATACCATTAGACATCTACCAAACATATTCCAACCATTTTCCGAGCACTGGTTATTTATTTTGTAGTGGTGACAAATGTCCTTTGCCCGTCTGGTTATGCATCAGTTTTGACATTTGCTCCATCATACATCCAGGAATGGGCAACAGTGCTTGCCTGGACGTCAAGGGAGTCAAGAAAAGATACATTGCAAATGTGACAAACATTGTAGATTTGTATGGAGTGAAGATAATTATTTACTCGAGCTGGTATGGCTTATGACATCATAAAGCAAATTATAGAGCCATTTTTGAATTAAGTGTCAAACTTGAAATGAAGTATCTGAATATTGATGTTACCATAAAATAGAGCAACTTTCTACAATCATTTTGAGCTACTGGTGATAGACCAGAGTGATTAGATTCTTGCATCATCGGATTATAATAAAGGTTGAAGTGGGTCACTTCAGACAACCAAAAGACAATCTAGTCACCTGGTTGGAGTTCCACCACTAGACCAGTGGCCACCATGCATAGCTCACCTCCCTCAAAATTCCCAATCAGCAAATAAGACACACATCACAATCCATCTTGTCAAATACACTGTATTATGGCATTCAAGTTGAGGACTAGAGATTGAAAAGTATAGACAGGTGGAACATCATGCCCAGAAAGAGTGTCAGCCATTGAACTCAATGCTTGATATTCTTCAGGTATATTGCTGGGCTGGTGACCTTAGGAAATAACAAATTATTGTCCTCTTTAGCTATGTGATCAAAAAGATCTCAAGATCAAGTGTAGGTTATGTAAAGCATCCCAATATTCTCAGGCCTCTGTATACAGATATAGATATGATTCTCTCCATCAAGGATCATAACTGGGGTGCTAGGAGGAATCTGATGTCAGTTTGAATTGATATTGCCAGCAGAGGGGGTTGGAGGTAACCAAAAGGCTACCACTATGAAATAAATAGCCACTACTGAGACAACAGTTGGAAGATATTTGGTAGATATCCAATGGTAAATTTAAAGTGGTCTAATCTAATATGGTGTTGTGGCTTAGACCAGGGTGAGACTAGGCCACAAATTTAATGCAGTGAACTTCAGGATATCTTCAACATTTAAGGTTACGAAAGGGTCATCAAACCAGCCATCACATAGCAGTGAGTCTGCAATTGAGGTTGTTGACAAATTTTGAATATAGAGTAATTACAGGGAACAATGCAAAGATATTGACCATCCTTTCCAATGCAGGAAATGCAAGAATGGTCCAAGACATGACGTGCAAAGATGTGTAACAAGACAAGACAACAAAACATCTCCAGGAAGAAAAAAAAAAAAGCAAGTCAAGAGAGTTTATCAAAAGTGACAAGTAAGATGAAGTTGGTTTTAGCCTGAATGACAAAGCCAAGGTGGATGATCCAGTCTGAAAGATCCAGAAGCCCCCCAGGTGTGTTGCAATGAGTTTCCCTCTAATAGCACATCAGTTTTGTACCCTCATTCACAGATATGTGATTTATGTAAGTCATGCATCAAATGTATGTGGCCCATGAAATCTGAAGCCTCTGGTGCCATGAATGAGAAATGGGCATGTGACCCATGTTACTAATTCTATTATCAGCTATCAATCTAAGGTGACATTTTGCACATACATGGTGCAATGGATAGCTAACTATGTACATCCCCACATTCAGATGAACCTGCACAACTTCCTTCAGGAAGTCAATGAACCCAAGGTCTTCAGAGTGACACTGGACTTCCCACTGTCACACACACATTTTCCCAAGCCCTTCATGTAAGTGCTATCAGAATTTCATTTATTCCTACTGAAACATGGATAGGAAACTGGATGATGGACTGTGCATTTGTTATATCCATTCCGGCCCCTGTCCGATCCCTCTGATCCATCTCCCCCTCGGAGTCTTTCCTTTCTCCCTGGAGTCACTATCGGAGCATGGCTCCTCCGTCTTGGACCTCCTCACACTGCCTCGGACCTGATCCCTTCTGGCCCATCAGCTGCGCCCACTTTGCTCTTTCGACCCTTAATTCCATCTCCTTCCATTTCATACCTACCATTGCCTTCACTCTTGTTCCTCTGTCTCTCTGTTCTCTACTTGACATGTATGACTCCATCTGGACTGACTTTGTAGGGTCCAGACTCCACCCGGAACACGTATAAATACTTCCTTGTATCTAGTATGTAGTTTTCTTAGTACAAATATCGACTTTGTTACCTCCTCGCACATTCCCTCATCGCGATCTCCCTCTCGCCACCTCTAACCCTTGAACCTCTGTCCTGCGAAATACGAGGACACGAACTCGACAAGGGTGCGACACAAATGTCTGCGCCGAAGTCCTCTTCCTTCTGTCTCTCTGCGTCAGACCTCCGTTCGACTTTCACTCAACCTCACTCAGCAACCATGGACATCTGTCCGGACTTGTGCCTGGAGGGCCCAGACTTGACAGCATTGGATGGAGCCAGACCCACCTCAGGGTACCTGTGGATGGCAAGAAGCTGGCAGCTGACCTCTGGTCCCTAAACAGTCCATTCCTAGGGACTAGCCCATAATGAGAATCAAAAAATATTGTGCCACATCTTCCCTTCTTCTGATCACCCATCACCTGATCTATATACCTTTGCAAAATCATGCCACTAAAGAAGACTCCACCATCTTCAAAATGTGAAGGTTGTGCAGAAAAAGCAGGATCACCTAAACAGGGTAAAAGTGGAGTGGCTCTGGGAAGAAAGTGCATATAATTAATTATGTTGATTGATTGATTGCTGAATGATGATCAGGTACCTTTCTAGACCATTGTGCAAGGTTTACTTGTTAATCAAACCAAGACCATGCCCCAGACCCCCTTGGACCAGAAGGCCTCCGAGTCAGCCTTCAAGACAAAGAAGACACTGTTGCAGATGCCTTGATCGGCTATACAAGACTCGATATCCTCACAAATCCTCTTGCATTTGGCCAATGGACTCAATGCAAAACAAACACGACGGAATCCAAGAAGCTACTGGATTTGTTCCATAGTGAAGGCTCTAGTAATTGATTCACCCCAAAGAACTTCATCCCCATTATCATCAAGCCCATTTACGTTGAGGATCCTATTCAACAAATCCAATGCTCAAACAAGAACTCCCTATATTCAACCTCTCAAGTGACATCCCCACCGACTTCATCATTCTTTTTGTAAGTGGTTAGCACTGTGCCAATGCACTTGCCAAGACTTGAAGAAGGCGATCTTGGAGGCCAACACCATCCTTAAAAGGCAAGATGCCCAAGGACGATGCCCAGCCATCTGGTCTCTTGACTGAATATAATGAAATCCTCAAGGCTCGTCTCAACAATCTCAAGGCTGTAGTAGGCTTAGGGGGTCAATGGGGAGTTTAAATGGAAATGGCATCATCACCACTTCAAGGCTTTGAACAATGCCTTTGAAAAATTCTTCCCAGATACTCTGGCAACTTACCAATTGTTCGGCAATACAAAGAATCAATCCCATTCCATCACTATGTCCAGTTATCGCGAAAGCGCTGCTAAAGGCCTAGAGAAAGTCACCGACAATCTTAAATAACAGGGTAAACTTACTGGGTTGAGTGAAGACGACATCATTGCAATGAGGCAAGCACCGGCAAAGATGCGCCTACTCATGGATCCTCAGTTCGTTTCGAGCCTCAGAGATTTCATTCATATTCTACTCTTTACCCACTCTTGTTATGACATGCTGAGGAAGAAGTTCAAGGCTATCTAGGACAGCATCACCAAAGTGAGTCGTGTCTATACTTTGGCACATTTCTTCTATGTTCCGAAATGTGCAACTGTCAAAATTACATCTTCAATCAAGAGTCAAACAGTCAGCAAGGTGCTTTCTGAAGGCGACCTCTAGACACTATACATCATCTGGACCTAACACTAAAAGCAAGCTAGAGAGGGGGATCATCGTCGCTAGAGGGAATCCAACGAGAACAAGACTAGCTTGTTCTGTTGGCTGCATTCATGCTTTTATACTACAATACCTCGTGGTCTGTGCTACTAGGGTTGTACTTACATGAGGAGGTGTGTATCAAAATGAGATCATAGACATGCATTTCGGGTGTGTTTATGAGCGTGGGAAAGTCGAACATTGCGTCGAACATGTGTTGAACATGTGTCAAACATTGTTACACATGTGTTGGATATTGTTAGATATGCATTGAACGAGTGTAGAACATGGGTTGGATCATCTATAGTATGGTAAATGATGATTTGCAACACTTTCCGGATTGCCAAGAAGGTGGACTCAACAGAACTTGTTGATAGTGTGAACATAGATAGTGAGGCATGCGAGATTGTGTATGTTCCTCACTTGAGACCCACCAGGCTTCGACCATTGATAAGTATGGAAAGAGATGAGATTACAACTGCAAAATTGATTGGGGGTGACATTGACCTATAGAGGGTGTAGAATAAGTATCTTCTTATCGTCGCATTCCCTTTATCTCTTTATCTCTTTATCTTGTTATCTCTTATCTTGACCTGCCTTATATGTCTTCCTCTCATTCACTGCTACTTACACTGCTTGGTCCGTGCACTGCATTCCTCACTTAAATACCCAGTAGCATGATGGTGTTGTTCAGTATTCAAAGCTGCCTCGAGTCCTTAGTATGAACTGTTACAGCTGGCCCAGATAGGGTCGGATGTAGACTTGGAGAGTGAAGACTAAAGACGAAGGATAGTCGAGCAGACATAACGCCTGGCGAGACTTGAAGGCAAAGGAACTGAGAGTTCGACGAGGAGGATCTCACGGAGAGTCGCTTCACTCGAAGACTAAGAACACACCCGAAGAGGGCAGAGCCTCGAGGGGACTAAGAGGTGGGGGGCTCGAGGGAACGCAGAGAACTCAGGTGATATTCCAAGTAGCTCTAGCTTAGGGTTACAAAGTAGTACGATAGTCTTTAAATACTAAAGAGATGGACTGCGATGGAATTGCATGGAAGGAACGTGTCATCCGCAGTATAGATGATAAGAAGCTGCGGAGGATCAGTCATACAATGACGAATGATGGGGTCATCATGAGTCATAAGAGAAAGGGAAAACGCGGAACAGAGATAGGAAGCAATAGGAACTGGAGATAGGGAAAGGTAGGATCATCAGCGATGTGGATCGAAACGCGAAATCGCCCGAGATCTATGATACATAGTGAATACAAGGTAATTGTGATAAGCGCGGCAAAAAGAGAGAGAAAAGAGACATAGAGAGAATTCAGGAGACAATCGTAACATGAACCACTTAAGGTAGAGAGATCCCTTCCTTGTATTCGTCTCGACGTGACTCTTAGTGAGCTCCTCGACGATACACTTTACGCTTCACATAACAAAAGATCTAGCTCTTCCCTTGCCTCCTACTGCCTAGCAGACCGCCCACCATTTCCTACTTACGCCCCTCTCACAACACCTTTCGTCCCCCCTCCTCTGACTCTGAAGAAACCCACTCTACTCCCTTCGCTGCTATACCCTTTGGAATCGGCAGAGGACCCACTGCTGAAGAAGAGGACACTTGTATCGCAACCAAAAGTAGAGCTCATTTCTTTCCACCTCCACCCCCTCCTCCACCATCAAACCCACCAACCCCTCCTCGTGTTGCAACACCACCTCTGTTACAAACCTTCCCACTCTCACACTCCTAATCTGCGCATTCCGGCGCAATGCCTAAATGCTCAGATCCATACTCCAAACCTCCACTCCCTCGCATCGCCCCTCATTAACTTACTCAGTCACGCATCTCGGCCTTCTTCCTAAATGCATGACTTCCTCAGAGTCCCAACCTGCACATTCTGGGATGGTGTCTAAGATGCGCAGTCCGCAGTCACTCCACGAGGTATCCACGTTCACTAATCTATCTATTCCTAGTAAACCCTAGCCGGCTGTGTTGATACATGCCCTAGTCGCATTATAGTATAGCCACTCTAGCATGGACCAAGTATCGTAGTATAAAATGTGAATGCAGCCAACAGAACAAGCCAGTCTTGTTCTCGTTGGATTCCCTCTAGCGACGACAATCCCCTCCCTTTAGCTTAGTTTTAGTGTTAGGTGTGCCAGACGCTGTATAGTATCTAGAGGTCGCCTTCAACCTCCATCCACCATGCCTGCTGAACTGAAAGCTGGTCTCCCTGATGACTTCTCAGGAGAATCTAAAGAAGCCAATCATTGGATCTTGGCTATGAATGTGTACTTTGCCATAAATACTGCCTTATACACTGACGAACAAAAAGTGCTTATCCTGTTGAACAAAATGACCAAGGAGAACGGAGCCAGGGCCTTTTGCTGATGAATAGGGTTCTATAGAACCAGGTTGATTCAACATTAGGAATTTCCATGTCTATTCTTGAGTTGAGAGTTTGTTTCACAAAGGAGGCAGTTTGGTTTGACCATACTCGACTTTTTGATTGGAGTTTGTTCTCCTTCTTGGTCAAATCTGTTATCCAAGTTTTCATGAATGGCGCCTTCTGCCACAGATGAACTCGTAGATCAGCCATGTGATTCTCTATTGTTCGGGTATTTAGTTTCCAAGACAATATGCATCTTGCACGTAGTTTGCTGTTTATTGGAGAGCCTAATGCTAACTTCAGAGTTTTGTTGACTTCTGATTGGATAATGTTGGTTCGCTTTTGGCACATTCCTACCCACTCTCCAGCATATATTCCGAGAGATAATTTTTGAATGTATTACCGCCAGCTTCACTTCCAGAGGGTATTTCATATCCCTCAAGAAGGTCTCCTCATGTTTACTGCTGTCCTTACTCTGCTGGCCAACAATTTGCAATGTGCATTCTCATTAGTCTGGTCCGAGTCACCAAACTTATCAGTGATCCAGACTCCTAGGTATTTGTACTTTTGAACTACCAGTATAATCTTTCCTTCGGCTGTGAAGTTTCTAAGGGAAAACTCTTGCTGCTCTTCTTCTGAACCTCCTACCATCAATGCCACACTTGGTGCCCCAACTGGCATTCTTCAGTCTTGGCTCCATCAAGTGATACCATCCAATAGCCTTTGTGCACCCTCTGGTATTTCGGCCAGTCCAGCTATGTCATCTGCAAACATTAATGCAGCACATTTACTGTTGTCCTTCATACCAGGGATGTGTACATCTTCTGGAAAGTAATCTAGCAAGTCATTTATAAAGACTAGAAATAGGATTGGGGAGAGTGGACATCCTTGTCGGACACCCACTATCATATCATAGAAGCCAGTTCATTTCCAACTCTGATACAAGCTTTGGAGATGTGATAGATTGATCGTAGTAGTTGTAGGAATTTCCCTCTGAAACCATTAGTATCTAGCTTTTCCATCAAGGCCTCATGCATGACCTTGTCAAAAGCTTTCAATAGATCAACAAACACAATATATATTTTATGGTCTTTGAGACGCCTTCGACGTACAATTTCTGCCAGGGTTATGAATTGTGCAATAGCTTCCTTATGTTTGCGGAAGCCTTCTTGCTCCTTCACAATTAATCCTTTTCTCTCCAAAGACTCCGAGATTCTATTAGCTAGCATAGCACTGACTACTTTCATAGCCACTACTATGAGACTAATCCAGCTTTGTAGAGTGACTTGTCTGTTACTCTTGACCAAAATTCCGGTTGACGTTCTACATTCCATATACCTAGAATTATCCTGTACAGGCGCTGTCCCATGTGGGTTTGGGGTGAGTGGTTTCCAAACATCCAAACATAGTGTTTTAAGGTCCGGTCCGGTCCGGTTTTTTTGCCTTTTTTGGCCGCAACCGGACCGAGACCGGTCTTGAACACTCACAGCAATCCTTCAACCGCAACCGAAACCGAGCAGGACCGGTTGCTGTCGGTTGCACATACGGTTGCAACCAGTTGCAACCAGTTGTACGATGAACCGGTTGTCAACTGGGGCATGACCGGTCTGAACCTGTCCAGACTGTATCTGCTGTGTACCCACACCTGACCCGTAGGTTTAATAATTATGATACTATATAAATCCGCGTTAGTCATGATACCAGTCACAATGTGACATGTGACAAATTTTACCAGCGTTGCATTCTTCCTTCATCATCTACTAACTCTTACATTTCCCATCATACCCCTACCATGAATATTCAACAAGCACCATTGGCAAATGTCTAGATATCATAGTATAGGTGAGTACTAACTCTTTACTTTGAAAACATTGATCGATCAACTGGATTACCATAAAAGGAAAATGCGGCCGTTCGCATTTTCCTTTTATGGTAATACCAGGCTTAGGTCAGAGATCGCTTCGAGGAATAAAAAAACTCAACAGCAATAACTGTCATCATCACAACTCACCCACTGGCACAACAGTGCCTAATTTTCGTCATTCCGAGATTGACGAGGAAGTCGAGTTGCTTGAACTTGAAAGTGACGAAGAAATTATTGAGTTGACGTCGAGGGTGTCAAATGTTCTCAAACGAGGCATTGAGGATGGTAGCAGTGGTGCTGAAGGGACGAGGGTCACGGTGAGTTGAGGAATCATTCGAGTCTCTGGATATATAACTCAAATCAGTACAGTGTTCGGGTGATGAAGAAGATGAAGATGGGGAATTGAAGCCGGTGAAGAAGGAACGGGCGAAGGACATACTCACCATTTTTTCCGACCTCTGCAAGGTCAAATTCTGTCATTCCAGCGGGAAGGTCGAGCTTCTGAAGGGCCGTTGGTGTATGGTTTGCAGGTCAGTGACTCGGAAGACACTCTACATGGCCAATGATACTTACGTTGCACCAAAGAGACAACGAAGCATTCGTCGAGAAGCATGGGAAGCGCAAGGCATTTCACCTTGGTTCTAACTCGTCGTGTCGGCAACACATCCGTGGGCACTATGATGTGTATAAGGAACGATGTGCAGAGAGGTGGAGGAACATCACCATTCCGTACCGCGGGAGATTCTGAAGGAAAGGGTTAAGAAAGAAAAGCAGGCAAGCGAGGGACAACAGACTCTTGACGGCGTGTTTCGAAGGACCAAGTACCAAGAGTTTTCGAGGGAGGAGGTGCTGAAAGCTGTGGCTGAATTTGTAGTGTGCGATGACCAGGTGAGTGTTCAAGTTGGTACGATATAAGCAAATACTATACTTACCTTGGTTACAGAGTCTAGCCGTGGTAAACAAAGCCCTGTTTCAGAATTGTTTAGTAGCGATGCGTCCTAAGACAAAGTCTAATGACTTACCGTCCACTCACGACGTCACAACATATATTCACAACAGCTTCGTCAAATGGATAGATTGTGTCAAGGATCGAGTTCAGGTAATCACTAATAGTTTGTTCCGTCTGTCGTATTTATCTTGTACTGTGATTTTTGCAACCGGTTGCACACAAGACCGGTTGCAACCGGTTTGCAACCGGTTTGATGCACCTTGCCAGAATTGGCAACCGGCAACTGCAAGGAATCTCCGGGACTGCAACCGGCAACTGCAGTCCGGTCCTAAACAGTCGCGGTCCGGTCTAGTTGCCGGTCTTGCCAGCAGTCCTAGACCGGACTTCAAAACACTATCCAAACACCAGTTATTGGTTCATTCGTTTAGTCTCCAGTAATCTCGCAACTTGTAGAGTGGAAACTTGTAGTTTTTCTTAACACCAATTCGTCTTTGGTGCACCAAGACTCTTTTTTAAATTAGTAACAACCCTAGCTTCTATCCAAAGAATACATCCATGGATAGCCATTAGGTTGCCTTACTGCTTGGACAGGCACTACACCATCTAGTATTTCAGGTGTCATGTATTCCTTCAGTATAGACCAAATTTCATGTTGACTTAGGCGTCCTGTGTTAAATAGACAAAAATGTATAGGTGCCATCATTGCCGAAGTAAATTTGGTTCTGGCCGAAGAGTTAAGAAACATTGGGGAGTTGGTATTGCAACTGTCCATTTCCATGTTCTCAATATTCAATGCTACCTTTGGAGGTACTAAGTGATGGTCCGCCCAACTTGCATTATCCTCTCATAGCCTAGGCATTGTCTTTTCTGGACAAGTAACATTGTTTTTCACTACACCACCTGCCAGCTTCTGGCCAGATTGATTCTTGAATATGAACACCTTCTAGCATTCTTTTAAGGATGGACACCGAGCTCCATCTTTCCAAGTGGTGCATTTTCCACATGTCAGCTATGTTAGACACCACTTCCTCATCTTTATCTACCCATTCCTGCTGCGCAAAGTAATCCTTACCCTTCTCACTGAGAAGGTCACTATCATTTGATCTCAACACTTCTGTGCCTGAGGAAGAGACATCGAACACTATAAAGCTAGGTTCTTTCTCGAATATATCTGTAACACCTTTCACTGATGTATCCTCTACTATAATTATTTCTCTATCTTCAGAGGGTATGTTAGAGGCAGTAGTAGGCAAAATGTCTCGTGAGGGTGTCCTAAAGTGGTTTTTCATTGGCCAGTTGCATCCCAATGTTTGTTTTATATAATATATGTATGATGATGTAGTAGGAACTTGTGTTACAACCGAAAGAGTAGTCAGCCCTGATCCGGAGGAGTCCAATAGTCTAGATAGGTCAAGCTAGGACTAACTGCTTTCACTACCACAGTAATAAGATTTTTAGAGGTATGTGGAGTTGTATCCTAGACTACAAACTCTACAAGTAATACACCATCCTCAGGACATTCATTAGAGCAACTACTGGTCTCTACTTATGCCTATTCACTATGTCCTACCTACCAATATTCTTTATAGTAGTTAGGCTCAGTGATCAAGACTCTAGTCTGCAATGCTCATTCTTGGGTATTGCGGGACAACTTTAAGTCTTGACTTTGTCAATACTCAGACAAGGTTTTTGGGGTTTTTCAATCAAGTACAGTACACCAGTCATCCTAATTTCAAGTGAGCTTTATTAGGTAGTTCACTCGTAATGGTATTATGATTTCTACACTACACAACAAATAATATAGCTATATGAGGCTAATGTCATAAAGACCTGCCCTAAACTACTACTGATTCTCATTCAGAGACCAACTTGTAGGAAATACATTATAGACCATTTGTGTTGAAATTAGTATCAATGCGGTCTTCTGTATTTCCGGCTAGCTGGTCTTGTCTCTTATAAGTGGCAATTAGGTTTTTCTCACTTTTTCTTAAGATCTTTCTTTGCTCAATTCAGTAAAGTCAACATGTGATCTATTAAGAGATGCAAAAGCAGCGATAGTAATGTAGTAATGAACATATGTGGCAAAGAATGTTAGATAAAAAAAGGGTATTTAGTAGCAGCCAGTCTGTCAGACCTTGGCCTTTTTTGCTACCGGAGGTTGGGACTCGTCTTGTCCCTTTCACTTCTTTGACTTCTTCTTTTTCCCCCCAGTCCCAGATCCTGAGCCTGAGGCTTCCAATTCCGTACCTTGGACAGTAGTAGTAACAGGCAGCTCAATCTATACTGGCTCATTGGGTACCTCAATGGTAGTAGCACTCTGACCTTCTTCCCTCTGTCCTTCAAGTTGCTCCACCGGAGTGAAGCACCAGCCCCTGACCCCCGCAGATAACAGCTTCGCCCGGACAGGACAATCCAGCATGACATGAGAATCGTCACCGCAAGTGGCGCACTCAGTCGCCCTTTGAAGTTCTAGGTTCATACCGTCTACCGTGAATGAAAAAGAAAATTCCTGTAGCTTGGCCGATACTGGAAAAAGGATCTTGTCTTCCTCCTCCAATTCTACTAGACAACCGACTCTGTCTGTCTTAACTCCGTTTTCCAGAGTGACGCGACATATATCGGAGACCGAGTTAATGAAGGGATGGGACTTTAAAGCCTTTTTGATGGCATGGATAGTGAGGATGGATGGGGTGCCTAAGACCATAGCGCGAACTGAGTTGGGGAATGTGTCGGCGGGGCTAATGAAATGACATCCCAGACCTTGAGCCAGTTTGACCCAATCTCGAGGTATAGCTCGGACAGGACAATCCAATGTGACGTGAGAGTCGTCACCGCAAGTGGTGCACTCAATGGCCCTAGTTATAGCTCTAGGACCATACCGTCTACCATGAACAAAAAAAAAAACTCTTTCAACTTGGCCAATACTGGAGAATAGATCTTGTCTTCATTTTTCAATTCGACTAGGCAACCAACTCTGTCTGTCTTGACTCCGTTCTCCAGAGCGACATAACATATATCAGTAACCGAGTTAATGAAGGAGTGGGACTTCAAAGCCTTCTTGATGGCATGAATACTCTTATGAAGCCAATCAATGTGCATATATCATCTCTTTTTTCACCCTCCTGGTAATGTAAAATATTTCCAAATGCAACATGATAGACAAGGTTCCATACTTCCTGGCTGAGAGCTTTGAAACAGCCTCAAAGTTACCAGCTGAAAATCTATTGTATGAGAACTGACACCTCCTGATGATGATCTTGTCCCCTGGGATCTAGGCCTATTTGACTGAAGAGATCTACTGTGAAGATGTGGTTGGGCCTGTGTATAGGCTTTAGGCCTTACCAAGCCACCATAATATATATCTAAAAATTACTTGAAATAAAGAAAATATTTTGGCAGTCTTTGATCATTTACTTTGATTCCTGGGTATATGCCCTTGCAGCCCTCTTTCACAATCATCTTGGATAGGCCTTGTTCAGGGGTAATGGATACCATGAGGTAGCTTTTGGTACTGTCTTTCTTCTGTTTAGAGAAACCAAAGTTTGAGATGATCTGGTTTTTGTCTATGAAGGAAACCATATTTTCATTGATCAAGTCAATGATAATTGCAGTTGGCACAATGAGATGGTGGTTGGACCACTAAAAGATAACTTCTACCTCTTGCATGATGGAAGATGAAAAGAAATGTAGTGAAAACTAAATTGACAGTGGTGGGTGTGCATGGAGAGGAAGAGGATGTCCAGTCATCTGCAGAAACTACATACTAGTGGTGTTGGTCTGGTATGGAACAGAATGGAATGGGAGTGTAATGTTGTCAGTCTGAGTTAAAAATGGGCAGCCTGAGGAATGTGGCGAATGAGGGCCGGAGAGAGACAAGGATAGATGAATAATGATATGGGAACTGCAGGAACAAGATGAGGTCAGTGTCAGCGAGTCATGACAACCAAACAAGGACAAGACAGAGTGAGGCAGAACAGACTGACTTCGGAGTCATTGTCAATGATTACATCGATGATGAGGATGAGAGTGATTGAGTGACTGTTATGAGAGACAAAAGATGATATGGCCCAAAGGCGGATATAAGAATGCCCTCTGAGGTGCTTAGTGACTAGTAAGTTGAGAAGTGATACAAATTGAGAAAATATATAAGAAACAAATGATGAAAAAAAGAAAAAGTTATGTAATTCGCGAAAGTTAGTAGGAAATGACGTAAAACATCATATAAAGTGACCCAATGTCATGTCTGACAGTAACTTCCAGGTGATATGTTCTAAATGACCAAGTCATGGACATACTTGTAGGGAAATTTCTAGAGATGACATGCTAGAGCCTCAGCCTGGAAATACATGGCTTGATGGTTGGTTGAAAAGCAGAGAAGTGTGCTGGCCATGTAGTGTCACAATTCAACATGCTTTTAAGCTCTTCTAAGTCTTAGCCTCACTCATAAAACAAATAAGATGGATGAAGTTTTCCTGATATGAAAAGGCTAGCCTAGTAGCTGAAATGGATGATAGTCAAAATGCTATCCACAGAAATCACAAAATCAAATGCTTGCCCTGGTTGTGAAATTTTGGCTCTACCATCTACATACCAGTCTTGGAACATAGATGATGACCAATAATATTAAACCAGTGGACCAGGGCACATGAATGTTCAATATGCAGATATATGACAGAAAAAAAAAAGTCTGGACTTCCTCAGCTTCATTCAACTTGTAAGTATCATTTGTATCTTGACTCCTTATACATTTGGCCATGATATAAGAGAAATATTGAGCAAGCCTGAAATTCAAAGCGGGGTTGCCAATACTGTCTGAGTCCGAGTTAGAATCACTAATATCATGGAAAGAGGTGAGATGGGGGGTATAATCTACAACTGTTACATAAGATTGTATAGGAAACGAGCCCCTTCCAGGCATTTTACATAAACCTCCGCTGTATCAATTGAATTTGAAGTGCAAATTAGGTATTATCAGATTCAGATCTTTTTTCACAATTCAGTTGGATCAAGATCTGCAATCCATCTGCTGGCCCTCAACCTACCTCAATGTTCATATTGTATGAAAAAAAAAAAAAAAAAAAAAAAAAAAAAAAGTAAGTGATTCGATCCAATAGTAATATATAATTTAATTATTAAAAAAAAATG
>JBBPOJ010000570.1:0-23988 GCA_038091395.1 Leccinum rimulosum
GGAATGGTTAGTCTTTGTCTTCCATTTTCTCTTACACAGCACCCATCTACTTCAAGGGTATTTAGGTTTACGGTGAGGATCTCCATTCTATCGTGATGAGTACATTTTGATAATGTTCTACATAGACCGTAAGAAGGGACTTTATACTCCTGTGAACAAGGAGCAGCGCGAGATGGCGGGCAACATCATTCTTTACTGTTCGACGTTGGCGTTGGTGTTTCGCTCCAAAGCTCCGTTGCCGCCGTATCTACCGCCTGCCGAGAAGGCGCGAGAGCATTTGGTGAGTTGCATGACATTGCATTGCGGTATTATAGTACTATCACAGGTGCGGAACGCGGAACAGGTGGATGCGATCCGAAAATTGGATGTGGTGAAGAACCGGGAGGTGCACGTGTCGAAACAGCTGTTGTTCTTCAAGTACGTGTTGATGATGAAGGGTGTGACGCAGGAGCTGGAGTGGGGGCGGACGTGCTGGCGGCGTTTGGAGTCTGCGGAGGAGTTTGATGCGTTGTTTGCAGACAAGGTTGGTGGAGGGGCTGGGGGTGGACATGCTGGGGGAATGGGAGGGACGACTTCGTCGTCGATGTGATCCATGCATCATGGGGTCGGGTTGGTGAAGGTGAGCACGTGTATGCGTGTGTATGTATGTAATATGTGTGCGGTCATATTGTAGATTGAAACAAAAAAAACTGCCCATCACGGGGATCGAACTCGCCTCTGAGATCTGAGCTGCAGGCGTCTCTGTACCGGTAGACTACACGACCGATAAATTTTATACTTGCTCAATGATCAAATCTGACTCGGAACAGCTCCGAAAAGACTTCCGAAAACATTTTCCATCGGCAGATCACAAGCATTACTGTGATGCCTCAATTACAGGACGCTCAAGATGAGCGTCACGAATCAGCGTCGATCCGATGACGCTGATTTCACGCGTCCCTTGAATCAGCGTCACGGCCGGTTATTTTGCACACTGATCAGCGTTTCAGACGCTCTGAATTAGTCGATTTACTTTTTGCAGTGTCCAGGAGTTTGACGAGAAGGCCATTAATTGCCAGTGGTACTATGAGCTTCTTGGGCAACAACCCTCAGGCCTGATAGCTGTGGATAGCATCAATAGCTGCTTTCCCTTACAGACAATGGCGCCCCGCGCTCAGGCTCTCGTTCTGCCGAGAGTGCATGACGCGCTCCGTTCTCTTTCCCACCCTCACCGTCGATTCCCTCACTCTAGTCTCTCCCCCGCTCACACGGAAGCGACGAGTCGACGACGCTACAACGGCGTCACGCGTACCACCACGATGTGACAACGTAATGACAAGCCTACCCCTGCCACCCACCCTCATCCTTGTCCCCGGAGAAGGGCAAAGGATGCGAAGATCCTAGACGAGACGAGATCATCCGTGGCCGTCCGCCCTTCCCTGCCTCTGCTATCCCGGTGTCTGCTCACGGCGGAATTGGAAACGCACCGAGTTCACCAACTCGGAGCAAACTCAGGTTTGACCAAGATGATCATACAGGATTGGACGCACGGCTCGTAGATTTCACCAGTGCTACGCGGAATAGGGATCACAGTGCGAGCGCCTCTAGTACATCCTCTCCTCAAGGTTCCATTCCTTCTATCCCATCGCGCCTTCCCTATCTTCTCCTTCGCCACCCCCAGGACAACGACACCCTTCCTCCCCATACGATCAACCCCATGTTCCTAGTCAACCCCATGCACCAGCAACAGCCCACCTCTATCCAAACCCTCAACCTTCCACACTGGCTGGTTCCCCAATGCCGCCGACCAAGTCTAGCTCTCCTCCTGCAGTGTCTGTGCGGAATGCAAGGAGCCATGCGCACACCCGCTAAGGATTTGGGGCGCTCAGGGCTGCAGGCGTGAGCGAAGAGGAGAGCACTCAGGGAAGTTCGGCAAGCAGCTTCAGCGATCTGAGCGGTAAGTGCATCAACGCTCTGGCTGCAGTAGGCGAGGTCGCTAACTCAGATGCAAACGATAGACGCGAGCTTGTCCGCGTCTGCCTTGGAGAGTGCCATCATGTCCAACATCCGTGGGACAGGCTCGAGGCTGTGAGTCGCCTGCTTTGCTTTCGTAACACTCGACGTTGATTTTTTGTTCTCATCACAGCTCTGCGATCGCGAGAAGTAAATTGGGTGGGCGAGGAGTTCGACAGTGAATGGTTGTATTTAATATCAGACGGACGTTTTGTGTATGTTATGGTTTAGTAATGTCAGACTGCTCTTCTTCGACTGCATTCTGGTTCTTTCCTGTTGGACGCTTGCGCGTCTGTGACCACCGTCGAGGTATATAATCCCCAATTTACGTTCGACGGAGCTGTCGCAAGCAATCAAGTTACAGCACCTTCCTGATCAAGGTCGTCTTCTTCGCGTGCTCGGGACCGGCGCCGTCAGCGACCCCTTCATCTGATTATTAGTAGATACCACCACCGTTCTTACATTCACATTCGAATCTGCCAGCTCACAAGATGCAGATCACCTTCGTCACTAACACGGACACGTTCCCCATCGACATAGACCCCGACATGAAGCTTCAGGACGTGCAGGCACTGCTCGAGGCCGAGGTGAGCGCTCTGCTTGTATCCCTCCTCTTACGCTCATGTGTGACACACAAATATACTAGTCCGGCATTCCCGTATCCGAACAGTTTATCACGCTCGATGGGCGCGAGCTCAGTCAGACAATGGTGACGATGAAGGACCTCTGGGTGTCTGACAACTTTTCCATGTTGCTGCTCAGGCGTAGGGCTGCGGCACTTTCTGGAACGAGGTAGGTTTCCTTTGCCCTATTGGCGTGCATGCGCGCGGCTCACCTTCTCCCTCCTGTGGCACTGCGACTCGGTGGTCCGTTCACGTAGCACTACTAGGGAGGCGTCGCAGGACGCGGAGATGGCACGGTTACAAATACTCGGCAACCCAGCGCCAATTCCAACAAGTCCGTACTCCCCTCCCCGCGTTGCCACTCCCAATCCCGTCCCGCTAACCCTACCATTTCATAGACATATCCTGAACTAGTCGAGGCCCTCCAATCGCCCGAACGCTTCGCCACGCTCTTTAAGCAGCAGCAAGAACGAGCTCGTCACGCAGAGTTCGAGCGGATGCGCGCGATCGAAGCGCTCAACGCCGACCCGTTCGACATCGAGGCCCAAACAAAGATCGAAGAAGCCATCAGGCAAGAGGCCATCATGGAGAACATGGAACACGCGCTCGAGTATAGCCCGGAGGCGTTTGGGAGGGTGACCATGCTCTAGTGAGTCGATGCACGATTGGCGGAGCGTCGGAGGAGGATCACTAACGCGAAAGGCATTTCGTTTTCTTTAGTGTCCCGGTCGAGGTGAACTCACATCCCGTGAAGGCTTTCGTGGACAGTGGTGCACAAAGCACGATCGTGAGTCGATCGAAGCTGTCCATTATCATTTGCCTGTCCTGACCCCGCCATTTCGTTTTTAGTGAGTCCGGAATGCGCTGAAGCTTGTGGTTATGTGCATGATTGCATACCTGACCGCTAGCTGTAGGGCTCATCATGCGATGCAAAGGATCATGCGCCTTGTTGACAAACGATTCGCTGGGATAGCCAGGGGCGTTGGGACTGCCAAGATCCTCGGAAGAGTGCACAGCACACAACTCAAACTGGCGGACCTCCACTTGCCATGTTCGGTCACCGTCATGGAGGTGCGTTCTCAAATTTCCCCTCGTCCGTGTGACTGACATGAGACGATGCAACATGATCAGGGACGGGACGTCGACCTCCTTCTCGGACTCGACATGCTCAAGGCCCACCAGGCCTGCATAGACCTCCAAAAGGGTGTGTTCCGCATCCAAGAACGCGAAGTCTCGTTCCTGCCCGAACACTTGCTCCCTGAGAAGGCGCGCATACTGGAAGCGGGCGTCGAAGCGGACGCATCTCTCCCCACTCCCCAGCCCGTCGCCGGTCCGTTGTCGTCGTTGCCTGCCAGAGGGGGACCGCCTCGCCCATCTCCTCTCGCCCCAGCGTAATAACGACGATGAGGCAACGAAAACAACGATGTGAAAACAACGAAGACGATATCATCCTCACCCCTGCCAACATCCTCGGACCTCGTGCCAATTCCCCATCCCTTCTCCGTCTCCGTCCCTGTTCTGACGGACGAAGCCGACGACAACGACGACGTCATCAGCCCCGCCACCATCCTCATCCCAACTCCCCATTCCTGTCCACGACCCCGTTCTCCCCCGCATCCTCTAGCTGCAGCGTGCGGAAGTGACCACATGTCGTTGTCGTTCCGAATTCTCCAACCACTCATCCCTCTCGCTCTCTCCGTTTCCTTGCCCTGCGTCGCCATCGCCGTCGTTCCTGCACGCAACGTCTTCATCATCCACCCCAACTCTTCCTGCATCCACGCCCTGGTGCGGGTGTGGGTGCAGGTGTCATACCCACGTGCTTTACACGCGCATTCGGATTCTCGTATCGTCTCCCAAAATAAGAGGAGTTAGAATGAGCACCACTGCACCTCACTAACACTGCTCTTCCACACAGTCGCTCGTGCCAAGTTAGTGCTGGGATGGCTACGCTTCGTCAGCTGCGGTCCGCTGCGCCTCGAGTTCTAGCAAAGTTAGTACAAAACATGTACCTGGTACCCTGCTCAGATTTGTGACCAAGGGCATTGGCCTATACCCAATAAAGTCCATCGAACAAAAGGAAAGGAAAGATCTTCGCCAAGGTCTTTGGGCTTGCACACGAAGTCTCTACAAAGAAGAGGTCGCGCCTCAATCTCATTGGCGGTGTCGGAGTGAGGGTGGACCCGGGATAGCGGATGAGGGATATTTCACTGACGTGTATATAAACCTGACGGCGTTCGCGTGCACTGGCAGGGGGTCGCTGCGGTCGCCTAGAGTCATTCATTGAGTCGACTGCGAAGGGTCTGGTTTGTCTACTCTTTCTTCCTCTCATTACCCTGGACGCCGTCCTTTCTTCAAGCCCTCCTCCCTTCCTCTCTGCACTGATGTCGACGCCAGATGCACCAGCCAAGGACGGAGCCCAGGCTGCAACGTCCGCCAAGTCAGACCCACTTGCTTACTATGCACAAGATCAGGTCAAGAAAGCGGAAAAAGTCAACGCCGAGATCACAGGTTCGTCTGGACTATTTCGACCCCGATTGCTGCACACACCACTAGCATGGCTCATACGTCGTGAAGAAGCTAAGATCATAACGTTCTCACTGGAGCATTTGATTGAAACACGGGTCGTGCTACTACGCAGCATAGAATGGCCCGTTCCCAAGTGCGCAAACACGGTTCATGGTACTGAGTCGCCGTCTTTCAACATGTTGATATGATCATAAATCTCGCCATACTTTCAAAGAGGCAGCGCACGCCCTCATCTATAGGCAATGCGAAATCCTCGCAAATCAAACGAAGACATCGACAGATATTCAGAACGTTAACAGCCATAGCTTATGGACTTCAAGAAATTTACCATGAACGTAGCTTCAGCACCTTCATACTTTCACACAACGACAATATTAACATGTAGCAGCGCCCGGAAGCTTCCAGTCCCCGACGTCTGGGCTCCTAAACGTTACACGATAAACTTAGTTACTACTACTTATGACATAAGCGTCGATGCACAGTTTATTTACCACGATCGGCTTCGCCGCCCGGCGCCGACTACTATGGCACATTTGGTCGCTGGCTATTGTTCGCCGGTATGCCTGTATAGCGCTCACGTGTGCGTAACCGTCCGTTTCAGGTTGTTGCTCACTGAAAGGCCGTCATCTAGCTCCGGCTCGCTGGAGACTCGCGATGGGCCTTTTTATCGTCGGATTCGTTTCCTACGGGGCGACGCTAGTCTTTTACGCCGCTGCGTTTCCCCGCTTGGCTAGGAATACCCCTCACTCGCGCAGCGTGCGTGAAAATAGGATGGAAGCAGGTGACTGATGCGGCTCTATTGCCCGCTACGGGGTGTACTTACATCACATATAGATCTGGGCGGCTCTCAAGACTTATAAACACTTGCCGTATACCTTTGTATATCTTGTTGCGTTTTTCCTTGTCAGATGCAAGTATTGTCTATTCCGACACTGCAAACTTGACTAAACGCTGATCCTTTAGGGTCTCAATACTACTGGCACCCTCGTGTCCATCTGTCAAAATGACAAGTTTAGCTTTTCGTTCTTGCAGAACACCTATCTTGGTTTATCGCAGGCGATCACTTCGACCCTCAGCACTCTCGCGTTCTGCTATATCCAACGCCATTGGAAGATCAGCACAAATAAAATGGTTCGTTCATTCGATGTTCATGCTGAGATTGATTTGTGATTATTGCTGTAGTTTGTTGTTATCAATGTCGTGACGATTTTGATTCCACTCTGGGGTATGATTGGCATATGGACCCAGAAACTTGGGTAGGTCACGATCATATCTGCTCTTGTCTGAATAATGACGCGTATCTTGTCCAAGGTTCCACAATGCTTGGGAGTCTCGGTGAGAAGGTTTCAAGGCACATGCATTCTGTTCACTGATCCAACTCAGGGCGTACAATGTCGTGTTTTGTCTGTTCCAAGCGCCGTACTACGCCTTTTCGCAAACGCTGATGGCAGAGCTCAGCCCACCCGGGTTCGACAACACGGTGCGTTCTCGATGCATCCTTTTGTCCGAGATGCTGATCGGGGGACTGGCAGTTTTTCGGCCTGTTCGGTCTTTCCAACCGCGCCTAGTCCATGATGGGACCGTATCAGGATAATTGGAAAGGGTTTCCGTCCCTGTTTGCGATCTCCACGGCTGCGTCTCTGGTGATATGGCTTGGCGTAGATGTTGGCGAAGGGATACGGGATGCTGTGAGGTGGGCAGCAGCGCAGCTTAATGATTGAAGTAGTACATACCACGTGACCAATAAGGATTTTTGTTGAGGACGTCGAGCATGTCGAAAAGAGGCACGTCCCCGCCCCGGAGAAGGTCAACCCGTCAAGCGAGCACGTTGGAGCATTCCACCCCGTAACCAACTCGTCATCTCCTCGTCCGGCGATGACCGCAAAAAAGGCCTCGTTCGCAGCGTCAAGCGCACCAGCAATCTCGAGGCACCCATCATCAGCCTGAGCGGCGCGCATTCGGTGAGAGGTGTCAATGTCTTCTGTGGAGCTACGTCTTGACGCACGCCAGGCCGAGATATTGAGCTGTCGATTCGATCCTGCGGGGCAAAACATTGCTGCGTGTTCGGCGAACAGAAGCGTTTGTGCGTCCCATCCTTGCTCGCTCGCATGCAGCCCAACTAACGTGTCGGACAGCTCTCTGGCGGACCTACTCCCCAAACACCAACTACTAATCCGGCCTTATTTCGAGCCTCCACAAAGCCCCCATCCTCGACCTCCATTCGTCTCTGCTCGCCCACGCTCTACACCGTCTCCACAGACCAAGTCCTCAGTCTGACGGACGTCACCACCGGGCAGCGCATCAAGAAGATCCACGCTCACCGCGGGATCATAAACACCCTCGACTGGGCGATGGCAGGCGGGGCGGGCGTCGAGCTCGTTGCGACCGGCTCGGACGACGGAACGGTAGAGTATGGGACAGCGACAGACTTTAACGTACTGCTCCGACCTCTATCGTGTCAGTCCCTGCTACCACCATAGGTGTAACGTCCATGAACCTCACTTATCAAAGTGTTGTCATTAGCGACGATAACAACTGCGTCTCGACGCAAGCAAGAAATTTCTCAATACAGTAAGCAGGTTCTTACCTTACAAAGAAAAGTATAACTTTCAAAGGGCTGTACAGCTTTATATGCGATGACGTAGGCCCATAACAGACCGATACTATACAGCCCACTGCCAATGATCGATACGGGAAAAGTGATTGCAGAAAAACATTAACTCTTGGTATATATTTGAGCTCTGAACGTTCACAAGCTGAAAATGTATGGTGCTACTGCCTTACTCTCGTATTCGTGTTGATTGATTTGACTGCAGGTTCGTCACCAAGCTCCCAGGACAGTCGACGAACGTACTCCGGGTTGGTATTGATATGTCGTGGTCACCGAACAAGCCTGAGACTCCACCACTTTGGTGTCTCCCGAAAGGACCGGAATTTCTGTCTCTCCTCCAAGGTCCTCCGAAGCATTTTTGGTGGTATCAATTAGACTAATGCAGCCATCCAAAAGGGGCAAACCGCTGGCAAGCCATCGACAGTTGTTCAAACACCAAAACGAATTGCACAGGCTGTCCAGTTGGTTACCAGTCTAGCTCTACAACGTAACCACAATTGTCGTATCAGGTTGCCTGAGCAGATACTGGTACGGGCTAGCATCTTCGAAAATTGGGGACGGGTTTCAGAATTGTTATGAAGGTGAAGGGTCTTCCCGTCTCTAGTACGGAGGGCCGGCTGTACCAGGTTCTCAGTGATCTTGCTGGGCTCGAGTCTGAGTTTGCTATCTCTTTTTACACTTTGTATGTCTCATACGTGTTTTAGGTGGTGGACTACAGTCGCTCTTGAAGTGCTTATTCTCGGTCAGATGCCCTCTTATGAAGACCGTTTAGTCCAAATGGAAGCGATTCTTGAGGCATTTGTGACGTCCAGTGTATGGAGCGCTATGGGCCGACTATGGACGACTTCGCCATGGATCTCGGCAGAGAACGGCAACGGCCATCAAGAAGTGTTACCCGTGACGAAGACTTCTATCAAATAGCCCGCCACTTGCGTGTGCCTGAGGCTTGTGAAGTGCTAGCGTATATTCCCGGACTGCTTACAGGTATTTGGGAAAGCTGGTACGTGGTCCGCGATTCTCGGATTAGGACATGGTACGGAGCGCGAACTGACCCCCGGAGACAGGTTGCATATTTGACTTCCTATCCCACCGCAAGCATGGTGTCCGCCAATTTTTCGCGTGCAAGCGGCCGATTCAATTTGGGCTCAAGCAGCACGTCACCATCAGCCCTTGGCAGCCTTTTTCCGTCGAAACCGTCCACGGTTTCGATGGACCCATTGTCTGGAATATCTCCCCTAGCGTTGAGGAATCTACGGTGCGTTGCCACCGTTGTTCGTGGTGCACGATTGAGTTGAACGTTAGAATAGTGACGCCCTTCTGAGTCGCGCGGGGCCGTCATCAGTCATCACCGGAGTCGTTTAGAACACAACCCCCCAATATTTCGTGTAATGCTCTCCGTGAATGACGGGGGTCGTATGGCCCGAGCCTGTAGCACGAATATCATACCTTCTTTATCGGTGATCTGACAACCTCTGTCCACGAGCAGCTTCGGGTCTGCCATGAGTTCTGTCGCCCATGCCCAGAGCTTACATCCTCCCTCGACTAGATCTCGAGCTCCTATACAAATATGCAAGATGCGCGATCAGGAAGGGACGGGGAGAAGGGACTACACAAGCAATTCTTTCCGCATCCATACATTGAGATTTTGTACTGCATTTCTGCGATTCGACTTGTCAAACGTGTCAGTCGAGCGCCAAGAGTGGTAAGTTCATTCTTGTACTTGACGTAATGACCTTGCTCTTGCTGGCACGAGATTGATGTGTTGTATTCGCAGCGTACGGCGTCAACTTTTGAACTTGCGTTTTGAGCACAACATATTATACCCCAGTCTCGCAAGCAATCACTCTGTGCTGTGGACCTATCCAGATCGACAACCAAATCCACGATGCATTGTATCCTGTCCTTCTTCAACCAAGCCTAGTTTCGAAGGAAGCCAGTGGAACTGCTGCTATTCCTTCAACGATACAAGGCTCTGTCATTCGGCTTAAGGATCAAGGTGAGGAAGATAATTTTTCTTTTGTTCCTCTACGTCTAACGGGCCTTGTAGAGCATCGTGCCCTCTTCGTCAAATACTGTTCGATTTGGTTGCACTGCGGCCCCGACGATTGAAGTTGGTGAAGATTTCATCTTTGCGAACTATGATCTTGCACAAATCAAAGGCGATCCATGGTGGGGGGGAAGAATATAGAAAGAGTAAGTTGATACCGTAAAAATTGGATCATGGCTCATTGATATTTGTCGCTCAGTGTCTTCGTCACGGTACAACATCCGGAGACTATACCCGATCCACAACCTACCGCTTCCGGATAAGATATCACCTTTGAAATCATTCAGTTAACTCTATCTTTTATGCAAACCGAAAGTGTCAGCAGCGAAGAAAAGTAAGCGTAGTTGTTTCACGCTGTTGTCCGATCTTTTCATGTCGACAAAGCTTGAGCATTCACACCCCTCGAGATTAACGCTCAGACACTTATGCGGTTATCAATGCCTGAACTGCAGAATCATACTATCGTCAAGATGTCTTGCGATAACTGTATACCGGCTCTGCTGATTTCATTGGGAATCCAATGCGCCTCTTCACGAACATGAGCTCTGGGGTAGCCGGTCTCTCGGACAGCACCAAGTTCACAAGTAGTTTGAACAAAGGTCGGTCTATTTGGCAAGGAATAAACGTAGGCTGTCGCAGCGTCGCAATGAACCTCGTCATGCAATGTAAGGAGTAATCATTCGTCCTTGTCTTGCTCCGCATTTACGTTCCTTGTTAGTTATAGTGTGGCCGCAGGCAGTAAAGCGCTCGCAACCTGCGTTGTTAGTTCAATGGAGGGCATCGTGGTATGCAGAAAAGACGAATTAGACGAAGCCCATTCATGCAGCAGAGACAGAAGGTGCCATCGGATTTCTCCAAGGGATAGGCAAGGGCTTGGTTGGGTGCATACAGCATGCTACGTTGCCACATGTCCTCGTACGTCCTCGCGAAATGGGGTTCCCACCTCAGCTCTTTGTCCCCCCGGGTAGCGACCATCTTACGAGTGCTACCCGTGTGTCTCGAGGTGGCTACGGACTCAACCTCCCGGTGTTCTACCTCCGAGGCACGTACTATGACTTGATCAAAAGGATGCTCGGTATCCAGCATGTGATTACTTGTGTCTTTTTTTGCGGTGGGCGAGCGTGCTCAAAGTTATTCATTTTTAGATTTCGCTCATGCCAGAGAACCCACACGTGCGCCCACCGTCGTATTCTCTGCTCGGGGTGCTTATCCTCGTTCGCCTGCTCTACCGACTCATGCGTTACTGCGCTCTCGTGCCCAAACCAGCGACAAGTCGCGTGGGAAACGCAGCCTGGACGAGACGCGTGAGATGTTCATCGACGACCGACTCGTCAGTACGATGCTCGAGCCTCCATTTACGAACTCTTCATGACTAGCGTACGCCTTCGATCCTATCCCTACTCCCCATCTAACAACCTCCACCAAAGCTCGAACTCCAAGTCACACTCAAGTGTTGCCCTGGTTTCAAACAACTCCGGGCTATACCTTTCTTCTCTCTGGTGACCCTCCCCACACAAGCCTACCCGCACCAGACCCCGCTTCGCGTTTTACGCCTCCTGTCGAACCGGTCGAACATGTAGGCGTTCCTTCTCTCTCTCTCTCTCTCTCTCTCTCTCTCTCTCTTTCATGCTGACCCGTGCGCAGCAGTAGCTCGCCCTCCCGTCATTCGGACGTCAGTCGTTCCCGCAAGATATCCAGTCTGCTCCCGCCCAAAATGCGTCGACTCCCAGCATTGTGAGTTCGCTCCAAAAGGTCCATGGTCTTAGCCGAAAGAAGCTCTACGGCGCCTATCCCCCCAGACAACCTTTTGAGCCTGTCCGCACTAAATACAAGACTAGCCCGACCCCTTGTCCATTCCGGTAGGTTCACAGCCCTTTCTTCCCTTTAAAGATCCTCATGCCGTCGGAAAGACAAAGGTAGAACGCGGTCGACATGCTGACTGTCTGCCACATATCGGAGACGCGTCCAACTCTTCTCCCGGACGAAGGAGCCCATGGAGCCGTGTCTCTTCCGACGTCGCCTCCACCACATCCTCGCCCACCGCCTCCATCATACCACTTCTCCTACCGTTACAATATACCCGGACCCTGCGTGTTACCCTACTAGTCCTCCGGCGACATCAGCAACGGTTTTTCGCTCATCGTGATCTCACCTCCGCTCATACCCGAAGCGAGTTTCTCTGCTGCACTTCACAGCTCATCTGGAGGCTACTTTTCCATGTCACCGCTGTTCCAACCACCTCTGTCTACTGGTATACCCGTTCCCTCGCAAGGATCTCCTTGGATGTCCATATCCAAACTGCCAAAGTCGCCAGGGATGCTTCTTCTGCGAGATGCCATTCTCAGGAATTCGCACTGTCTTCGATAAACCAGAAAGAGACCGCGTTCGTCCGGTGAGTGGGCCACGATTGTAGTCAGTGCAAGGTTTTGATTTTTGGTCGTTTGATTCCAGCCAATGCACGTCCCTCCCGACTTTCCTTCGTTCACTTGGTAACATCTGCGCCAAAAATTTCGCTGGTACCTCTGAGGAGAATTCCCCTTGCTCTTCGACACCTTTTATCCGCTGAGCATGTAACCTTTTGTGCGGTTGCTCAGAGACAACTTGTCTTCCGGGAAGAGGGCGACGCGGTTGTAGAGAAAACTTCAAATGGTTTGCACCAGGTCCTTGTCGGACGTTCTAATGTCGAATGGATAAAAGTAGTTGAATCCATGCTTCATCCCGTCATCTTTCTTCCTCGAAAAAGGTCCCGGACCTGGCCGAGGACCGTCGCAGAAGACGTATTCTCAGATTTCGTCAGTCATTTATTTGCTCACCTGTACGGCCAGACCGATGCTGTGCCCGCTAATGTCGCCGTCTATTTCGGTGCGCGTGGTGGGAGATCAAGCAACGTAATGGGATGAGCAATATTCCTTGCAGTAGATGGGCAAAGGTGTAGTAGGCGGATACAGCGTCGAGTCGCTCAGACTGGGCATCTTTGATCTGAAATCGTACGTGCACGTGCACGCCCGTTGATTTAGCCAGGCCAAAGTTGACTCAAACAAGTTACAAGTATCTCAAGTATGCGGTCAGCACGACAGCCGCGAGTCCAACGAAACAGCATGCCTTTCGGTTTGCGCTCTCCATGCTGGTTCACCGTAGTCCATGTACCACTGATTCATCAAGGAAATGACACCCTCTTCTCAAAAGCATTGCGCGACGCGACCAAGTTCTTGGGTTCCGCGTAGGCGGCAACTAATGTCTGAGCTGTCAGCTGTGCGTCCTGAACCGATTTACCCTTTAAAATCACTGATGTGACCATGGTACTGCTATATTAGAAACCCTGTTTGTATATGATCTCCTTTGCATCTACGAACCTTGGCGTTCTTTGGCAGGTGGATCTTATGTTCTTCGCAGACTGCGACAGCGGTGAGGACCCCAATATTACTTTGCGGTCTTGAACACAAGAATGGGCTCGAAGTTCAACCACTTACGATCCCCTTTGTAGTACTCTGCCTTTTTGTGCAGGTCTTCCGTTGTCCTATAATCGTCCGGTCAGTCAGAAGGTTTAAAACGCAGGTCCTAACTTCTCTGTAATACGAGTACTGTTGAGTATTGCAAGATGGAGTGGATGGCATTGTCGTGCCTTGGTTGCTTTCCTGATCTCCATCGATAGGACATGCACCTCAAGGTGACACCGAGGGGAGCCTTAACTCTGATCCCAACAATGCTTGCATCGTTGATCTCCAACAACTGCGCAACCTCTCTATGGAGAAAGGCCGTGGAAAGCCATGTTGTGCGCTGCTCGGTGAGATACGAGGAGGGCATCTTTGTCGTTGATGGCGAAAATGCCGTACTTCAAAGCAATTAGTTTGACCGTACCTTGTAACAACTTGAACGGTAAACTTGGATCTGAGGATGCGAGCATGTTAAATTTTACATTGTCTCGGGGCGCATGATGGTGGGGACCAAGTACACCCTCCTGCCCCAACTTCAACCTCGACGGCTGTCTTGGCTGCAGGGTTCCATGCAACCACTCACATCTCTTCCGGAGACTGTGACGTGCTCTTGGAGACCAACACCTTCAAGTTCTGCTTCAGATCAATTAGTATTTTTAGAAATGATATATATTTTTTCGCCAAGACACTATTTTGTTCATTTGCTATCGGAGAAAGACACCAGTTTATCCGTTTGCCTACAGCACAATTTGCGTGAGACGTTCGTTGCAGATCGATGGAAGGGTAGTAGGGCAGCCAGCAATAAGGATCAGCGAACTTTTTGACCTCAATATGGGCACCGTACAGATGGATTCCATGGGTTGGAATTCAAGTTGGTACTACTACTAGGTCAGACCTGCCATGGACTTAGCAGCTACTTTTCCCTTGGTCGCTTTTCCGACCTGGGCAGTCGAGGCCGCCAGGTCATTCTAGGTCACCTTGGTCGCCTCGTCTTCCACGCTGTGATAATATCATTCGAATTTTCGCTGAAAAGCCCCATCTCACGAATGCAAACTGTCTGATACCGCCTGATGGAGAAAAAGTACTAGCTTAACTTAAGAGTCATCTCACCTTAGTGGCATCCCGGTACGCAGGCCGTGGGGAAACAAGAGGCGCTTTACAAGCATCCGGTAGTAGAATTTTGAGATAGTGAATGCGTGACGTGCAATCTGTCACTTGAAGATCCGTTCACTAGTACTTTGAAACGGTAGGGAGTTTGCGAACAACCACATGATTTAGGTATTTCTTTCTCTTTGATCTGCTTTTGGGAAATACCACGGCGTTCGTCCTGTGACGGAGCGATAGTCTCGAAGAGACGTTCCTCCTGCCATCGAACTTGGTATTGAATTTAATCTCGCAAGTTCCCCCCGGCCGCATTGAACTTGAGATACGATTGAGTTTGTGAGTACGATTCAGAGTCAGGTGACTGAAGCCGGACCTTCGGTCGTTGCCGAACGCACCAAAGTCACGGTCACGGTCCCTCAGGCTAGTACTACTCTCCCAATCTCAGGTTCCGGTGCCCGGTCTGGCAGCAAGACTCAGGAAAACCCAGAGTTATGCAGCGACAATGATTCATAGGAAATAGCTACACGGGCGTTCCACCCCGCTCGCTTCCTCTCCATCGCATTTGCGCAGAGCAAAACCAAAGAGTACTATTCCAAGAGGTGCGTCACGGTTTTATTTCTGCATACACGTGTCTGACTCTGATACCAATTTGACGCAGTCCGGATCTGAAGGCCTCACCAATGGCAACGAATCTCGCATCGCTGCTTGTCTCCCCGATCAACTTGTACCTATCCGTGCTCACGTCCCGCGCTACATCCCGCTCCTAAACATAACAACTCTTTTCCACGCGCTGTTCGATCGCGCGTAGCGTTGTCTCTAGCATGCTCAAGAACGAGATTGTGATCGAGGCGCCCGGCGGCCCGGGGACGGAGACATTATTTGAGATGTCCTGTCTTGATCAAGGATCAGACGGACGCTTCTGCCGTCGATGGTGGGCCGGTAAAGGGTCGTGAAAGAGATACGGAGACCGACCGGCTGGATAACGTGGATGATGGTGTAGTTGTTTAGGACTGAGTCGTTGGGCGTGCAGTTTGAGGTGATTTCCCGATTTCTTGAGCCGAGGATGAGTGGTCTATAACTGACACACGTTCGGCAGGGCGACTCGGATAGCTGATTCAAACCACATATCAGCACTTTGAGGCCGGAGGCGAACGGATGTAATACGCGTTCCCTTCGCTCATCAGTTCGAGCATCAAGCTTTCAAGCTCTGTCGGTGATGCAAAATTCGTGAATATTTAGTGAGATCCCCCTCTGCCTACAGGTCAAGCGGCGGTTCCTAAAACGGGTTCACCAGTGAGTGAGTACGATGCGTGGCTGTTACATCACCTCGCTTTAACTTAGGATACAGATCCCTCCCCGTAGATGATGGAGAGCGTCGGAGAGGAAGTCAAACGGCTGCTGGAAGCCGACAATATGGTATTCAAAGCCAAGTATCATGAGTCCGCAGCCGCTCGTTTACCCTTTCGTGGACTTCTTTTTTTTTTTTTTGGCTACCGACAAGGTCGACCCGTCGGACTCTGAAATCATCGAGCGGGAAGCACCTCTTAAAGTGATTACCCCTGGTCCTCAAGGGTTAGAAGCAGGCGACGTGCCTACTCCGCTGGATGCTGCAGACGATGCCACTGATGAGGGCAAAGGGGATGAGAACGACGAGGACACTCAAGAGAGGAAATGCTAAACGAGGATATCAGAGACTTGGAGGCCTCATGGCGAAGAAAGAACATGAGGTTGGCATCTCTGCGAATTCGTTCATCAAGGTACCTTGCTTCTGTTTTATTTGTTTAAGGAGTCGATCTGACCTAGAGATGAAGCGCGTGCAAAGAGACAAGCTAGAAGAGAGCAACGGCGAAAGGAGGGCATCGCTGTCGGGGACCCAGACACAATCCAAACGCCATGAAGATCGGTTGATCCAGACACGAAAACAAACGGCGAGACGACAACGAGATGACGGGCTGTCGCAGCGTCGCAATCGATCTCGTCATGCAATGTAAGGAGTAATCCTTCGCCCTTGTTTTGCTCTGCATTTATATGCCTTGTTAATTATAGTGTGGCCGCAGGCAATGAAGTGTTCGCGTTGTTAGTGCAGTGGAGGGCATCGTGGTATACAGAAAAGACGAATTAAACAAAGCCCATTCATGCAGCAGAGACAGAAGGTGCCATCGGATTTTTCAAAGGAATAGGCAAGGGTTTAGTTGGGTACGTACAGCATGCTCGTACAGCATGCATTTCGACGACTGAAATCATGCGCGATTCCCAGTGCTCCAACCAATCCTGCGGTTGGGGTTTTAGAACTTTTACTTTCGTCGTCGATCGTTGACGCCCCGTCAGGAATAAGGGATACTACGACCGTCTTTGATAAACCAGAAAGAGACCGCGCTCGTCCGGGGAGTGGGCTGCAATTGAACGAGACGTCAGTGTAAGGTTTTAATTTTTGATCATTTGATTTCAGCCAATTCATGTCCCTCCGGATGGGGTGGCGTAGTGGTATGAATGATGATACAATCTTGACCAGATTCGACATTGACGTCGTGAATGAATTACCAGCCATCTATGACCCGCGAGGTGTTCGGCCAGTACTGGATGAGAGTGAGTGATGCATGGTGCTTACAGGGATAAATGCTTCATCGCTGATGTCGGTAAGCATTGGATTGATCATGTGCTGTAGATAATGAAGGTCTGAACAGATCATGTGGGGGCCGATAATGTTGTCTTATTGATGAGCGATCTCGATCTTGTCCAAGTTGTTGTGGCCGGACCCCGGAGTGGGATCTGCCATCTCAACCCACTGTCACCTGCCGTGCCAATATAGTGTTGTGATTTCGATGGCTCAAAGGAGATGAAGATATCTTTACAAAGCGGTATTCGGCTAAATGTGAGCAATATCCCCTCTGGCCCGCGGCGCTCATGATAGTTTTCTGATGGTACCGTTTCCGGCTCTCGTTCATTTATCTTTTGGCTCCTACTAGCCTTCCCGAATTAGGCAGGGAATTGTATAGCTGCTCCAATGAATCTGATATTGGGACCGACCAGTCTGGTCGATTCAAAACTCGAAAGTCCGCGCGAGATCAAGTCTGAGTGTGTCCGATGATCCCTGGCAAGACTTTTATTTTTTCAGAGCATAGTTATCCTCTCAGGACCGCCCGTGAAGGGTCAGTCAAAAAGAATTCAATCGGGCGTCACTCCGAGCAGGTCATTTTATAATCATAATGCCAATCATCTACTGATTCCAACAGTGATTCTTCTCTGGGTTCCTACCGCCTTCCACAGCAATGTTTGCAAGCAGAATCTTTCACAGGCACGGTGTTGCGAGTGAAGATACCATGGTCTGGCCTTGCTGCAATATCTCCCAACAGCGCCACTACGTGACCTTTGAACCCTCGCATCTCGCCTGCAAGCTCGGAGACAACGGCTTGTAGATCACTTCTCGTCCAAGTAACCGAGCTATCTTCACTCGCAGGCTTTGCTCCGGCACTCACATCCACCCGTTGTTCGCAGCGTGCAATTTTCTTTTCCAATCGTTTGTCAGCAGAGTCTTCGTCACGACCATGCTTTAGGTTGTTGCTAGCACCCGCAGGCCTATGATCTAAGGTACGATATTTTAATATAAGATCAAAATCCGTGAACGGTGTATCGCAGACGCAAAAACTGCCACCTTTTTGTGTCAAATCGACTCGCGACTTGACAGCGTCGCCGATCATAAGAGTCATTGCCCGAGGTTCTACAACAATCGAATCGTCTGTGAGCCTGAGGATGTGTAGCAGCAGTTGATCTATCAATGTGAGTGCGGACGCTCTCAGTTTGTAGTATGCATGTGACGTACTGTAGTAATTCGCAAACAAAGTCGAACGAACACCCGCGCAGTCACGCTTGGACGGTCAATCACAACCTACTTACGATTACGGTTGTTAGTACGGCAGTGCAAGTAGGCGGTGATTCAACAATGCTAGAAGTACTAGAAGTGTTGAACTTGAACTTGGACCACTAGTGCCGGAAGTGCCGAAAGTGTCGAAAGTGCCGGAAGTGTCGGAAGTGCCGGAACTCAGTCCAAGGTTGGGATGACGGAACATCGAGAAATAGCAATATCAGAGTTGGAAGCGCCAGTAAGTATTTGATCTTTTCGAGAAGTAGCTTATGCTGGAACTTAAGTGCGGAACTCATGGTGTGCCTCGGTCGTGGTGACCAATCGGGCTCAGACCACCTTGGGCTATAAAATGGCCATGAGATGAGGTACGTACCATTCTGAGTCCTCTCCATCCCACCATAGCTACACAACACTCGCTTTCGGCTTGCTATCATCTCATGCCAGTATCACAAAACAATCGCGGTGATAGCTTGTCACTTGATGACCCGGCGAGCGGCCATAAGCGCCAACTTGAAAGTAGTGCTTTGCAACTGGGGCCTAGGAAGAAACCGTAAGTTTCTGTCACATTGTCGACACTCAGGCTGATGCTGAGCTTTTTCAGAACGACGCAGGACCCACTGGTTCATCACGGAAGGCACTTTGGGCGGTCTGCGCACGCGTTTTGCAATATCCAAACACTCATTACCAATGGTCTTGTACTTATGAGTGATGACGAAGAACAAGACTCTTTAGCAGCCGTGTAAGTGAACGTGTATGCCCATGCTTATGACTCTCATTCGTCTTCGATCCGCACTTAGAGAACGCCAAGAGTTCACGGTATTCCGCGAGCTCCTGCGCATGGTACCCGGGCTCGAGGCTCGACTAATGGAATCTTAGGAAACAATTGCCATTGCCGAACTGGTAATGAAATTTGCTACTTCTGTTCTTTGACTGGGAACTAATTTTATTCTAGATCCAGAAAGGTACTAACGGGTCAAGGGCGGATGACACAAAAGGGATGAAAAGTGCCATAATAGACTGGATCACGCCCAAGGGTCAGTCATTAAGTCCTCATATTCCTCGAAACATCAAATCGGGACGTGGGTTCAACCATGAACGCACTGGCGCTCTTCTCTGTCCCGCAGGACTCGACTGGAGCAATGTTGAGTGAGGTCATTGTTTCTTATATTGATGCACATCTCAAAAATTGTATTCATAGGACGCGCAACAAGCTTGTGAACGGCCAGATTCAGGTGGCTGGCGACCAATGGCCACTTTTTTTGTACGCAAATTATTCGTATGATCCCGAGGATCCGTGGAATGGATTGCTCCGAAGCGGCCTCCTGGTCTCTGTGAGTATTTTTCAACATACAAAAGTATAGTACGAGATCTGAGTCGATTTGAGCAGGCATTCAAGCATATTTTCACTTCCCCCAGCTCTGTTGATCAAGAGCCAAAAGCAACACGCTCGGGAAATGCACGCATTCATGGTATGCGGTCGGTCACGAAAGCATCGATTGCGTATGTTGCTACGCAGGTAGGATGCCAGTGGATTTCTATGTCGAAACACGTTACTCATCAGGTTCATTGCAGGCTCGCTTCGCGCTCACTTCTGCCCAAGTATTCTCTCGCACCGACCTGGTCACGGACTCTGAACGTTTTTACAACAGCATACTGGAGCTATTACTTGATCCTGAAGAACACGAGGAAGTAGACCAGCTTTTGACCTGGTGGAACAGGTGTGTTTCTTCAATCGGTTTTCACGTCTTATTCACCAAAAGGAATAAATAGGCAGGTATTTCCGCTGTATGCAGATATCGAACGGCTGCCATCGAAGAATAGCGCTTTAGCGCGGATCCGCCAGAAACGTGCGGAGAACAGGATGCGAGACCGCGAATTGGCAGAATGAATAACTATTGCGCCTCGTATCGTAGGAAGGCAAACATACATTTTGTCATGTACTAGTACTCGTCAAACGTTGTCTTAATTCAGTATCATAGTACGCCGTGACTTTTAGCTCGTTGTGGGAGTCATCACCCGCCATAATTTACAAACAATAAGATTTTTCACTCTACTCAGTAGCGACTCTAGGGCTATACCAATTAACATTAGACTTATGGGCGACTCTGGACAAATGGTAGATAAGATCAAATGCGGTGTCATGGGAAGTATTGCAACGTACGGTCAAAGAGGCGAATGTGGGCCAAAGCGATCAGTGTTGGACGCAAGAGCGACTCCGGATAAACGACACATGAGCTCAGATACATATGTGCGGGAAGGATTGCGACGAAGCGTCAGAGAGGCGATTGTGGGCCATAGCAATCAGTGTTGGACGAAAGAGCGACTCTGGACAAAAGGCACATGAGCTCGGATGCGACTGTGTGGGAAGGATTGCGACGAACCGTCAAAGAGGTGATTGTGGGCCATAACAATCAGTGTTGAACGAAAGAGCAACTCTGAACAAACGGTACATGAGTTCGGATGCGTGCGTATGGGAAGGATTGCGACGAACCGTCAGAGAGGTGATTGTGGGCCATATCAATCAGTGTTGAACAAAAGAACGACTCTGGAAAAAATAGTATATAAGCTCGAATCGCGTCTGTGAGGGAAGGATTGCAACACAGCGCTAGCGAGGCGATTGTAGGCCATAGCGAGCATCGCGTTGGACTTATGGGCAGCTTTGGACAAACGGCAGATGAGTCCGGATCTGTCTGCGTGGGAGGGATTGCAACGCACCGTCAGAGAGGCGAATATAGGCCATAGCGATCGGTGTTTGACTTATGGACCATTCTACTAGACAAATGAGATATAAGCTCGGGTGCTTCTGTGTGGGACGGGATTGCAACGCACCGTCAGCGATGTGATTGTGGGCCGTAGCGAACAGTGTTGGACTTATGGGCGATTATTGATAAACTGCATATGAGCCCGGATACGTCTGTACGGGAATGATTGTAATAGATTATCAAGGCGACAAATATGGGCCATAGCAACCATCATTGGATGAATTGGCAACTCTGGACAAACGGTACGTAAGTTCAAATGTCCATGTACGGTGAAGAAGATAATAGGAAATGGCGAGTTATGAATATGGGCCACAAAGGTCAGTATTGGATGTATGCCCAATAGGCTGAATGAAATTGATAAAATGACCAAATAACCATAGCCAGACATATCTGAGCATATACCAATGTATTACTGTACATGTAATGTGTATTGATCATTGATAAAATGACCAAATAATCACAGCCAGACATATCTGAGCATAAACCAATGTCTTACAGTACATGTAATGTGTATCAATCATTGATAAAAACGATCAAAAGCCACAGTCAGACATATCTGAGCATGTATTAAACAGTGATGAAGAGTGACAGTCATGTGCCTAGTCTCCCAGTGAATATTTAGCCTGATCTACTGTTGCATCATAATGATGGATAAGAATGAACATGACATGCATGAAAATAATATATAAACCTTTGTCAGACTCTCATCGATTTCCTGATGGCCCGTGTCGTTGTCATCACGTTCAGCGTGCGCGCAGGAGAGGGAGAGGGAGGGACCGCGGATGGGGATGCGTCGTTGTCGCACTCGGCGTGTGCGCAGCAGGGGAGAGGAAGAGGATACCCGTTGTGCCGTTGTCACGTTCGGCGTGTGCGCGGGAGAGGGAGGGAGAGGGACGGGACGCATCGTCGTCACGACGTTCCCGTTGAACCCCGAGATGGGGTGTGCACAAGAGAGGGAGAGGGAGAGGGAGAGGGAGAGGGAGAGGGAGAGGGAGGGGACGTGAACACAAACGCGTTCGTCACGTCGTTGTCGTCGCGTTTGGCGTGTGCGCAGGAGGGGGAGAAGAAGGATGGGATGTGGACGTGTTGTTGTCATTGCTTTTGGCGTGTGCGCGGGAGAGGGAGGGGGTGCGAGTGCGTCGTCGATCGTTGCATCGTTGTCGTCGCGCTCGGCGTGTGCGCAGGAGAGGGGGAGGGAGAGGGATGGGACACGGACGGGACACATCGTTCCTGTTGAACGTTGAACGTTGAACCCCGAGACGGGGTGTGCGCAGGAGAGGGAGAGGGAGGGGACGCGGATGGGACGAGGACGGTTCGTCGTCGTCGTCTTCGTGTTGTCGTCACGTCGACCCCGTTGGACCCCGAGACGGCATGTTCCGCGTGTGAGCAAGAGAGGGAGGGGTTGAGTCGGGAGAGGGGCGAGGAGGAGATGGGGACGGGTCGAGGACGGGGGTGTCAGGTGGTGGGTGTATGCAGCTATTGACAAAACATGAGTATGCAGTAGTGATGCCCAATGCGAAATAAAGTGCCAAAGTAATACGTACTTGGTTAGTAATGGCGAGCGCATGTTGGCCACACCCAAAGCACGAGACGCCAGCTCTGAATAGACAAGATAGCCGCTGGTCGAGTTCGACAACGGCGACGAGCGAGGGCGGGAAATTTGAGGGTGGGTAGTTACGAGTTAGTTTGACGTGTCGAGGCAGAAGAAGGTCGGCCCTAAACATACATATGGCGTGAGAGAGTTCCCACCGAACTTCACGTTTCACAACTCACCGAAGTTTTTTTCGTCCGCCCCATCAACTCCTCGAATCGTCGAACATGTCGCTCAAAGTGCTTCTCCTCTCCGCGTACCCACTCAGATGCAGCTCACTCGACCGGGGCTACTAGGCTCAATTGCGTCGTCGACCACCGCCAAGCTCCTTGCACTATATCAAACAGAACTGGTGCCCGTACGTCTTTCACCTCGTCCTTTAGCAGTTTTGCTTCTTACTTTGTCCGTTCTCGATACACCATACCTACCTTTGATGCAGCTTCGACATTGCTGTCCACCCAGACTGATTTGGACACTTGTGGCATCAATCTGTCAGGTGAGCGTTTAGTTGCGGGATCTTTTGTCTTGGTATAATGCTCTGTTGGCAGGGTGCCACTGGCAAGATATTGTTGGTGTTCTGCATGCTTGCCATTTTCCTCGTTCGGAAAGATAGACGGGCATGCGTGAGTGTGTTCGGTTGGAACGTGTTGACTACTCGGAGCCTGATTGATCTCTACAGATACTGTGCCAGTGGAGGCTTCGCACTTTGTCCTCGCTGATACCCCCATGGATAGTGAAGCTGCCTTGTGTGGGATGACGGTATACCTGTTGGATGAGTGCATTGACATATTGCGGCCGTGTTTGGGCATGAATCTGTGCTCACTTCGGCCATACGTTAAATGATTGGCATTCTGACAGTGTGATCTGGGTAGGTTTCTTTGAAAATCTATACGGACAATGTGTATGCCGTGCCATCACAAGCTAACTAACTCACGGAGGATGCTGACATTACTGACATTGAGTTCATAGCAAGTACGGTAGAAGAGCTGGAAGAGGAGTCGGGAAAAGAACTAACTAGGTACATGCATGCAGATATGATATCATGCTTTAGAGTTTCATGTCGAACGTTGTGTTCTGTGTTGGCCCTACAATATAATATTGTTCATTGATTCATTGGACGTGTGGTTGACATGAGTGATCTACGTTAGGTTTGTGTAGTCTATGGTAGGTCTGTGTCTATGGTAGTACCATACCATCTACGGTAGGCTGTATGGATTCAAGTGGAACTACGGTAGACTATGTAGATTCAAGATGGACTACAGTAGACTTGAGGTTGGCATACATACTACATTGTACTACATAGTACAATATACATCAGGAAATACCTCCCCTGGATAATTGCACAGAATCATAGATATTTTCGACGAAATGTAACATAAATATTCAATTATGCAAAAATGTTACATTTCTTACAAATATGTGCAATTTCCTGGTCC
>JBBPOJ010000571.1:0-23932 GCA_038091395.1 Leccinum rimulosum
GTTTAGTCAACACCTTGCTTTTCACATGACAGACCAGATCTCGCCCTTTCTTCGAAGCTGCACAGGGGCAAAGGTCTTCAACTACTTTATCAATTTCACAGCACCGCCTACTGCGCCGGTGTTGGTCGAGCAATCATCCCTCGAATGTATCGGAATCCATTCTCGTCCATGTGACCCGAGCTTCATGCACATGCACGACAACTGGATGCACCTCAAACATCATTTCGATTTCTTCTCCAGTTTCTCCCCTCCCGCTCTCAAGCGCATCGTTTTGTATGGGGACCAGTGGCAGGAGATCATTGCAGACTCGCGTATTTCACCGTCTTTGGAACGCCTCACACACAACGGGTGTGCAATTATGTTTGCAGACGACCTGACAAGTCCTCCTTGTAACCATCTCTCTGATTGACGACATCTACGCTCTTTCCTACAAGGTTCATTTACTTATCTTTCGTGCTTCCCAGTCCCCAATAGATTATCATTTTCTTTCCTAACTCACATACTCATATGTGTAGTACATAGCAAGTCCTTGTCTGTCCTTTCCCCATCCCCTGCCCATGATCGTGAACTGGTGTCACTCCTGCATGTCTTTCGTCGCAGAGAATCCCTTCTCCGGAATTCACGCTCGAGCCCAGGATATCACTTGTGAATTCGGCCTCGGGGACGCACGGACACGTTACGGACGATGTTGCGGCTTTGGAATCTGCCTCAAGGGTGTTTGCGGACCTGTTTCAATGGATGAAACCATTTCCATCCCTCGTCTCATGTTCCGGTGTCTCGAACATGTAAATGACCTAACTTCCCTCGGAGCAGAACTCTCACATGGCCCGATCAAAGTTGTGCGGGCTGTGACTTCGGTTTGCTGAGACTTCTGAACCCCATGGCAGAGACTTGCTCGGTAATATCGACAAGGGAAATCGTCTTCTGCGCAGGACTGAATGCGCTAGGACGCACTCCGGATGACTTGGAGATTATCAGCCTGAATCATATCGGACACTTACAATGACCACGGCACATGAGATTAAAAAAACAACCCTGACCATGTTTGACTGTCTCACCCTGCCTGATCCGAATCGTCTTGGCTGCACTACGGACGTGACTCGGATGGTGGCGGGGGTAAGGATGATGACAGCTTTGTCACATCTCGTCCTCGTCGCACTGGGGCGAGAGGACAGGGGGTAGAACAGATGGGGGGATGAGGTATTGGAAACGAGGATGGTGGCGGGGGTAGAGACGTCGTCTTCGTCCTTGTCTGTTGTCGCGTCCTCACCTCGTCTCGTCTCGCCATCGTCGTCTTGGTCTTGGTTGCCTCGCTCTCATCCTCGCATCCGTTGTCCTCGTCTTTGTCCTCGTTATTCTGTTGTCATCACGTCAGCCCGGGGGTGGCACACTGTTGTACCCGTCATCACTTCTAAGTTCTGTGTGCCAGTGGGCGAGTCAACAAGGAGAGAAAGAATGAAGGAGTGGGGTGACAATATGTGGCGACCATCGCGTGCTGTTGGAACGAGGGCGCGTGGCAGTCACAACTTGAATACGTTGTCCTTGATGAAACCGACCATTGACAATTGTTGTGTATGTACACCTTCGGTGCCATGATGGGTTTGCCGAGTCGGGTCTTCCCGCTCACCTTCCATATTTGGGACCCCAATCAAGCAATCTGCACATGACCTGATGGTAGTATCACTATTGTAATCAATATATTTGTAATTTATGATGACTGAGCTTCTCCTCGAGGAGAGCTACTCACACATCAATGCCAGTGAGATCACAATTTTGAATTGCTCAGAATACATCTTATATAATAGTTATCTATTCTGAGACATAGTATAATGATACTATAATCTTAAATTTGATGTGATCCCATAATATCTGCAACAATATAATATAATGTAATTACATTTAAGTTATAAGTCTCTCAAAATATTTTTAAATACATTTTGAGGGACTTAAAATCTAATTGCATTATATAATGGTAACTATTGTAGGATCAGATGAAATTTAAGCTTGTATGTAACCTCAGAATTGATAGCTATTATATTTGATAATATAATTACATTTTGAGATGTATTTTGAGTGACTCAAAACTGTGATCTCATTGACTTGGATGTCATGTCAGTCATGGTCACGGTAGCAGAATATAAAATACCGAGCATTATAGGGGACAGAGGCAAAAAAACCCCATTCACCCATTTGCTCTCTCCCTGCCTCACTCTCCAAGTTGGTGTCTACCTTTGTCAGCATTGCGCTCATGACCACTAGAATTCCCACACTCCTCGCCTGCTGTCACCCCTGTCACCCTTGTTTCCACCAAACCACTGGCATGGAGTTTGAGTTGTTGGTTGCTTTACAGAAACAGCAGGAGGTGACCACAAAATTGGAGGCAGAACTAGATGTTCACATAGTGACCCATTCACTCATTTGCTCTCTCCCCACCTCACTCTCCATCCAGTGATCCTTTGTCAGCATGACGCTCATGACTACCAGAATTCCCATGATTCTCACTGGCACCCTCTGACACCCCTGACACCCTTGTAACTTGTTCCCACCACCAACCATGGAATTTGAGTTGTTGAAAGCTTGTCTGAGTCAGAAACAGAGCTGACCACAAGATTGGAGAAAGAATTAGAAACTCATATCAGGCTATTCAATGCAGCAATTGAGAAATAAAATCAGGAAATTGCAAGACTCCAAGATAAGTTGCATAATCTGGTAAGCAATAGCCTGATCTGGTATTTCAAAATTGATATAATATTGTCAAATTGTTTTCATAGAAAAAAAAATGTTGTGAATCCAATTTTACTCTGGTCTCTGCTAGATGACATGAAGATTCAAGATTCAAGACCCACATCATCTCAGTGTTAATTGCAACTTGCAAGGAGTTGGAAGAATCGTGTGCACTGGCAAGGGCAGACCATGACTGCCTGAGATGCAGGCTCATGCAGCACACACAATACTCAACCTGAGGCCTTCCATCTCAACTGCAAGGTCATTCAAGGTTGCCACCATACTGTGGATAGTAGTACTAATACATTAATGAGATCACAATTGTGAGTTGCTCAGAAAATGTACAATGTAATTACATTACATTATATTTTTTACATTATACTATGGGATCACATCAAATTTAAGATTATACTTTTTAATGTCCTGTAGCTTAGTCCAGTGATTTTGTTGACAATGTTAGAACAAGCATCAAGCTCACTACTAAGTGAGCCTCATATACCTATTAAACTAAAACTATGTTAGCTTCATGGTCTAATGGTTAATTTTTATTTGCTGAAATTTTATGGATGGTCTAATTATGTATAACACAAACTAAGAAAATAGCTCAATTATTTTTGTAGCCCACAATGGGTTCTGCCCAGCCTTGACATAAAATTTCACTGGATATAGCTAGTAAAATCATGGAGATATATAGCTGAAAGGAAAAGCATTGAGTCATGAATACAAGCTGATGACTCTATGAAGTTCAGTGAAAAAATACTCCGAATTTCAGAGTGGATCAATGCTGGTTCAGTGGTTTTTTTTCCAATGATATTTATATATTAAGGCCCTCCGGGCAGTCCTGGACCCAGGCAGACAGGCCAGGAGTCACCATGTCTGGTCATACACTAAACACGAGCACAATGAGAAGAATCCTGCAAACAAACCTGAGAGCCTGAGAGAAACCTAACTTCTAAATTTAGAAATAGGGTCAGAGAATGGCGTCTATATAACTATACATGGCATGTAAACAGATCCATCTGTGGAATCCACACAGACCTTGACATTCCCACAAATTAATGGTTTGAAAGACCTGGACCCATAGTCACACAGACAGTGGACAAGGACTCAGCATACTCAAATGATGTATCATGAGGGAGATCAGAAGGGCCCAGGGAAAGTTTCAGGGAATTCAGACCCAGCACAGACTGTATCACAATTTTGTGCTAACTACCACCCTATCATTGATATATCAAAACTGCTGTATCGACTCTCTCACTCTCACCTACAGGTATTCAATTATTCGTGTCGTGCCCCACTCTGACGTTGCTCATGAAAACCATCCATTCAAATTCTGCCCCACTCTGAGTCTCATCCACAAGATCTGTTGCAAGACTGAAAATGAGAGTCCCAGGCTAATCACCTTCTCTCATCATTGTCGACGGCGAGCCTGGAAATGCCCTCATCTCTGAACTTATCACGTTAGAATTTGTTACAACTCAGACGTCCTTGACTCCAAGGCAAGGCAGGGAGGGTGAGGGCGTGCATGCGGTTGCAACCCGAGCAAGGGTGGAGAAGGGACGGTGCATGCATGGCCCATTGCCAATCAGGGCATGCTGTCATCATCGTCATCTTCGGTGAGTTCGTTGATTAGTAAGGCACCTTGGAGAGGGGACTTATCGGACTTTGAATTGGACTATAATATGGGTGACTTAACTTGTAAGGCAATGTTTTCCCACACTCTACAATGGGCTGTGCAATGTTTTTTTTTTCTTTCGTGCTATGCGTGAATTAATTAATTGATCTTTCCCCTACCCCTTGGAGTGCTGCAAGTAAAATGAGATTGGGGTGTGTCACTTGCAATGGTAGTGATGTCATCAACACAACTATAGAGCTCATTGGTGGCTGACCAGAGTATTGAATTTGAACCTTGTAATACCATAAGATATCTGAGGAGGATCAACAAGTAAATGAGGAAGCTTGATATGGTAACAAACTCAATTACATTATGAGCTACTTTCCAAGTTTAGTAGTGCATCTCTCTGTGAAGTCTGTCCTCAAAGAGGGCAATTCCAGTAGAGCTTGTATAGCACTATCCAAGGGACTTGGTAGTAGAAATCTCTACATTAAGAATGTAGGATCTAATGTATATGAGTAAGAGTAATTAACCAATAGCATAAAGAACTACTAGTATGATATATAAGCAATGAGTCAGTAGGAGTCATTATGAGTCATACTATATAATGTATGAGTCATAATCAGTAAGCTAATTAGTAAGATATAAGAATGACTAATCTACATGAATCATCATATATAGAATGATCTAGAAGTAAGTTCTAGATCTCTGACATAATCATTAGCATCATGATGACTATGATTTAGATAGCATAATAGACTTGATTAGACAAGTCATAGAAATGATAGTAATATGTAGAAATCATATACTATAATTTCAACACAGAGCTGTAGTGGTGACCAGTCAGCCTCCACCTGAACAGTATAAAACAACACGTCTTGCCACTCCAGGCTTTTCAACAAGTACCATGTCCCAGAACTCTGAGTCCACCCTGGGCCGGTGTGCTGTAATTGCAGTATATAAAGACCCTGTAGTTCTCACTAGTTCCCACCATCACATTCCAGGATGTGAGAAACCTAACCCCTGAGCGTGCCAAGCAAGAGGGGGTGCGCCTCATCATGCACGCCATCAATCACCTGACACCACTACCACGAGAATCTGTCCAAAACTTCAATATTATGAGATAATTTATGGTAATATGACATGCTAACTACTAACAGTAATAGTAGCACATGATCAAGAAGCTTCATATCATGTTCTTGTGGAATTGCGATCCCAGCATTCCAATGAAATCACACACCCGCTGAGGAGGCAAGGTAAGCCAAATTACTATTTTTATCACAATTTGAAATATTCACTAGCATTTAGGTGAACTATCAGAGCTGCGGCAGGAGATTCAGCAAGAACAAGAAGCACAGGTGGCATTGGAGGCAGAGATGGAAATTCATGGAATTGGTAAGTGATACTACTCTGTATAGTATTATTAATCATGTATCTACTACTACAGGTCATGATGTCGATGAAGCTGATTTGGACTTGGGTCTAAGTTCTAGATTAAGTGCGAGATGATGGCATTGTGATGCTGACAAGGCCCAGGCTCGACTTCTTGTTATGGACAAAATACCATGACGACATCTGGCAGGAAGCACAAGGATCTGCAATTCCCATCCTGAAGTGCCATCTCGACAAGACTGGTCAACATGCAAAGTTGTCCATGGCAACAATCAACTATATATGGAAGAAGAACACCAAATGGCAAGCTGGGAATGTAGCCGCACATTCAACACAGAGGGACTCAGAACTTGAAGGAGTGAGAAAGATCATTTTACACCATATACCAAAGGAAGATCTTAGATGTCAAGAAGCAGCTGTGCAAATTATATCATTTCAGGTTTGGAGTTGTACTCCTAGTAGTAGGTCTGGTGAAGAAAGATTATGTAACATAAGAGGCATTGCCAAATGCCACACATAAGAACATGCTAGTAACAGGGTCCAATTAGTATAAATTTTCTCCATCTACAAAAAGCATGGGACAGTGTTGTATGATTTTGCTGGTGACTAGCTGTATTACTATATTGTGACATGGTAGTATTAGTTAAACTATTATACCATGTAACAGGCTTAACAAATGTTCTAAACTATCATACCATGTGAGTCAGTGACAGTCTAAATGCCTGGTGTGATAATTTTTGAACCTGGTTTGTTTAGTCTGTTACATGGTGTAATAATTTACCTAATGTTAACGTGTCACAATATATGACACAACTATTCACCAGGAAAAATTATGCAATACTATCCCATGTTGTTTGTAGATTAGTAAAATTTGTACTAATTAGATCATATTACTAGCATATTCTTATGTGTGGCAGCTGGTTCAACAGCATTTTACTCATTCAGATTAATAAGTTTAGTTTTCTTAACTGTACCAAATGGAATTAAAAATGTTTATATCTGCATCTTGTGTAAAGTCTGCTCGGTCAACCTTCATCTTTGAAATGAGCTAAAGCTCAAGACACTCCCTATGGTGCTGACAATCCTTTGGACCAATATGATACCCTCATGGGTGACTTCTGTTATGCTCCTCAGGCTGCTCTACACCAGTGTCACCTCTTCTTCCTGTTCCTTGGCCAGTGTTATGCCATGAGCTTACTAGAGTCTTTGACTCAGCCTTAGAGTGCATTGTCCTCACCATTATGAGACATCATCATTTAGATTTCCTTAACCAATCTATGGTTGTTGGCTGATTCGTTAGTTGGATTGGACATCGGTGCGCTCAGTGCAACTGTGCTTATGGTGTGTACAGTTCTACACTACATATATCCACTCATCCGTCTTCAGTAGCAAGCAGAAACAACCTCAAAGAGTTAATGTTCCACAGTGACAGTTGATGCTCTAAACGACTAGAGTGAAAGACATTCACACGATCCCATAAGCCTGTCTCTCCTGCAACGTCCACTCGAACACGGGCAGCGGGTGTGCCTCTGTGTTGAACACCCACTTGTCGAGGGGCAGTGGATCATCATCCAAGAACATCAGATACAGGTATTTCAGCGTTTCGGCCAAAAAGTAGCTGCAGGTATAGATACGATGAGAAAAATGCACGAGGTACACGCGGACGACTCACCTCGGCATCAAATCTAGCTGAGTCGGATGAAGAGTGCAGACGTTCTCCATGACGGTGTACCCCGAGTAGGTCTTAGTGTAGCGTTCAATAGCTTGGAAGACTTTCCAGCCGCGATGACGCCATTTGACATCGCCGGTGGTTCGCCATAGGATGTACAGCGATTCGATCGTCTGCCCAACCAAACGATGAAGACCGAAAAAGAATGAAGAGAAAAGAGAGTCAAGGTAGTGAGCACCCCACATGTACATGATTCCGAAGGTCGGACGATGCCACGTACCTCAGGTCGCAAGTAATACCCTGGGTTCTCGATGATATAGTCCCTACTCTTCCCTACCGGTACCCATGTCTTGATCGTGACGTTCTTGTTCGAGGGACTCGTCCATGGTTCTATGTCACCAACACCTGGCGGTTGACTTTTCTTCTGTTCCCACCCCATTCCCCACAGGTTTCCAACTGCACCCCACCAACTACTACCTCTATCGTGTGCCTTCCACGCAAGTACTTCATCTGTCCACCTTATTGGGCCCAGCTCTTGATCGATATTCATCCGTACCTTCTCGGGGCCCAAACCCGTCGGTTGATCAGCGTACATCATATAACACGTCTCCGCGATCCCTTCCGCCGCCCACAGATGGAGATCTGCCAGTTTAAACTCGGAAAGACCCGCGTATGCGCGACGGTCCGCAGGTAACAGATCGTCTGCGAGCGCGGAAACATTTATTCCAAGTGTGTCTAGATTGTTGAGGGGAAGGAGGTGAGCGCCGAGCGCAAGTAAGCCAGGAAGGAAACAGGAAAGATGTTCGAAGCCGTGCGAGGCATTAAGCCCTCCTTTGTCTCTAATCGCATCGGTCACGTAGAGGAGATGGCGTTCTGGGCTGAGGAACAACAGGTTGTTAATTACAAATGATGTAAATCGGAGGTCTGTGTAAACCATCAGAATCGGTGAATCATTCCCAATTACGATCGATGGACGGACACATTTCAAGATTACGCTTATCTGTTTGTGCAGTCATCAGAAATTGTTTCAGGGTATATTCGTGTGCGCTGTCCGCGAGACCGCCGACAGTGAGAAACTCTGACCATAAGTCACAAATCAATTGTTTGTGAGGGGACGAGCTACGAGCTACTCACTGTCGTGTGGAACACCTGTTTTGATATTCCAATGTGTAGGATATATTCCACCAAATTCACTTAGGTTTGCGGTATAAAGCAGATCGGTGATCAAGGTTGCCTGTAAGAACACATAAGTCACGGTTACACACGGACACAACGATGGAAACCGACATGATCAACATGTTCCCTTTTTCCTGTGATCTTGGCCAGGTACGCGTATTCCATTTGAAAGGAGGCTATTTCCGCCAACGGGCCCTGTTCATTCGCAGTATTATTTCCGCTGATATATTACAGTGTAAGAATTAATCCCGAAAGGAAGATTTGAATGAGGCTGACGTATAGGGATCGATAGCATAAGCTGGGAACCCACTCTCCGTATCGAACGCAGCAGCTAATTTGGTTCCGACCTCGTCCGCCTTGCGTCGTAAGATATCGTGGCCGGTCAACGCATATGCGCTCAACAGACCACCGAGATACCGGATGACGGTTTCGAAGAAGGGGACAAATTGGTTCTGAGAGGCACCTGAGGTGAATGGAACTCCACGAGGGTACAAGGAACGGACTCACTGACGACAAGGAATAGTCGGTATTGTTGATCACCGCCAACGCCCGTGCGTACTGGTCATCTGATCCCATGAGCAGCATTGTGTCGAGAGAATCCACGATGGTGACGCCCCACCCATTGAAGCTAGGCGAACACGGCGTCAACGAGGGCGACGACAGCGACCCAAAGTCGAATCCTTGTGTCCGAGGACTTACTTGTTGACGGTCATGTTGGACACGGGCATGAGCTCGTCGTACGGGAATGACCACTGCTCATAGCCGTGATAGGCATGCCGGAAGGCTTCCTTGACCTGTGCTGCCCGCTCGGTCCAATCATCTTGCAGCGTTGGTGACATCTTGACATGTGCATCTTTGGAGAAGCGGTCTCGCGTCACATAGACATAGTAGAGTGTGGTGAGGATGGCAAAAATGCTGAGAGTGAGGTAGATGTGGCGAATGGTGATCCGGTGTTTGTTACGGAGCAACTTGAAAGTTACAGCAACATAGTGGGAGAATGCGACCATGTTCATCTTAGTCGTCAACTGGCAGTGGTGGCAGTCTGACTCACTGTTATCCTCCCAGAGACCGGCTCCCGTCACTGGCAAATAAGACGGGCGGAGTGATTGATCAGTGTCTCAGGCTTGATCGGCGATTGATGATGGCACTCCTTCAAACATTGAGTCATGGCGACGATTCTGAATGATGAATTCTTCTACTGTATCACTCGACCTGCGTGACCGTCACGCCGTGGGTCCTGTCAGGCACGGACATGTTTCCATCTTGGACGAGTTTCCGATTTGTGAGGGTCAGTGTGCAAGATCTGCCCGCCCTTGTGAAAATTCAGGTGAGTCCCGCCGTCTCATTCATGGTTGCCACCCAGATACAGACTTGCATAAGGTAGCCGATCCGAGTTTTCGTCCAAAACTCAAGGTCCTCGAGATTCACAAATCGTCCAGATTTACCTGGTACACGCTTCACCCGCCGAATACCTCTCTCAGGGTGGCCCTCCACCCTCTCGGATCCCTTCTTCAAAAATCGTCCTCCGACGCTTCCGACTCACCTCACCAGTGTGCAGATCATGTCTGTGGACATCCTTCCCTCCAGCTTGTCGTTGGATGCATCCGAACACTTTTGTCGATTATTGATGCCATACTTGAAGGCCGTGATCCAAGAGTACCGGGAACCGCCAGTGCAAATGTTCTGAAGACGACCACGGTCACCAAGGACGGTCAACTTCAGGGTATCCATACCTGGCTAGAAGATCCCCTCGATACATGGAGGCGAAGTACAGCCAAGCTGGAGGGTTCTCTGGGGAAGAAGAAAATTCTGATGCTTGGGAGCAGCATGGTTGCCGGACCAGCAGTCCGAGAACTATGCCAGCGTTCGGACGTGGAGTTGGTTGTTGGTCAGTAGTTCGTTTGTATTCGTACTTGTGGACTCATTTGGATCGTCGTGTATATCATCATCTTGCTGCGCTACTAGCAAGCAACTCGCGCACAGAAGCCGAGGGTTTGATATGGGGTCTCTCGAACGCCAGTGCGTGCTTGCTGGATGTTGAGGATAAGGAAAGACTTTCTCAGCTCATTTGAGCTGCCGACGTTGTCATCAGGTGCGCCAAGTTTGATGCAGTGCCTCTGAGCTTTCGTAGATGGTTTCATGTAGCCTTTTACCCATGCCGTTCCATCCATCGCCGAGTTGTGCATCCAGCATCGTAAGCATATGGTCACGGCGTCATACATATCGCCGATGCGCGCCTTGCACGAACGCTACGTTCTTCCCATGCCTAGCATCAGCCACAGCTCGTTGAAATCACCAACCACGGGTTGGCATGCATCGGCCACTGCTCGGCGCTCTCTTTGCTCAGGCAGCTAGAGAAGGAAAACACACGCGTCATGTCCTTCGCGTCCTTCTGTGCGGCGGTTTCCCCGCTCTGGATGCCTCGGACGTCCCACTGGGGTACAAAGAGTCTTAGGGGTGCTCAACGCTGCGCTGAACGGCGCTTCAAGCTCAACGGGAGGTGCGTGCACGTTTCCGTCTTTGATGTTTGAGTTCACATTCGATGAAATACGTAGGTCATGGAGATTGCAGGGGAGAACGTGTTGAAGCACCTCTGTCCCTCTTTCCGACGTGTTCAAGTTGGAGGGGATCGCGAACAGAGATAGTCTGCCGTATGCGGAACGTACGGACTCGGGAAGCTCGATGGTCTGGGGACAGTCTTGAGAGGTACTCTTAGGTCCGTCCAACCTTGTGTCTTTCGGTACAACGTTCTCACGCAACACACCGACACAGGTAGCCAGGGTTCACCGACCTCGTGCACGCGTTCAAATCGATGGGGCCACCGGCTATTGATACGTCGTCTTACGTCCTCACTCGGTCGTGGTTCGACTTTGCGCGACTTACTCTGGGAAAGCGCACTGGTAGTGAGGATGTCCCGGAAAACGACGCTCGCTCGCTCGTGTCTGCTTTGGAAGAGGTCTTCCGCACCCAGAACCACGCGAACGGACTGTAAAGGCGTTGCGGTGGTTCGGGATCTTCCTGCAGACGATGGGGACGATGACGGGGGACATGGGGGGAATGCCACCGCCACAACTATACTCGCACACAGACTCTCATACGCACCCGGCGAACGCGACCTCCTCGTGCTCGCGCACGAGATCGTCACTAGTTCTATGACGTGTCTCTTCTCCTTTCGCGGACACACGAACCTACACCTCCACGGTACCCCACGCGCCTCGGGCATGTCCGGTGCGTCGGTCTGCCGGTGGTGCTCGACGGCAAGGTTGCGGGGAGGGGCGTGCCGGACTGACAGAGGAGACGCTCTATCGTGCGGTGTTGGATGAGCTCGAAGGTGCAGGGCTGGGGATGAGGGAGAGCGTGAGGAGGGGACTTGGCGAGGGGCTGCCGTAGCACTGGATTTGGTAGTGGCGTGGTGACATAATTAATCAATGTCCAAACGTTAACTTTAAGAACGTTCACCGGCACTGTCGACTTGCGGGGTACTGCGACACCGACGCAGCGTCAGCGACGACTCAGCCTCGATTCCAAGTTCGACCCCCCTGAACACTTCCAACAGGCAGAGACGTCGGAACGAACGGGAGCAAGGTCTTCCGACTCCAATTAAAGGACTCCATTTCTTCCATTGAGTGACGGCGGAAGTTTCACTCATAATTCTGCCATCGCCCTTGGAGTGCAAGTGTCACCGTATCTCGGCCGGGATTAGGAGTCGCTAGCAAGAAAATGATTGTATGTGTATTTCATCTACTTATTCTCTCCTTGTACTGGTGCTGATTCTCCAGTCGGTCCTTGAAGCTTGCCCCTTCAGGTCGGTGGGGCACGAGGGAACGCTCTTGGATGGCTTCGACGTAAGTCATTAAACTGTGTGCATCCGAGCGCGTAGATCCACGACTCCTACCAGTTACTTCAACAAACCAGCGCTTGGTCAGAACTTCTCCCCGAGCCGGCACCAAAAGAAATTGGCATGTTTACCACTGGAGACTCACTCCCAGAGCTCGGAGACAGACCGGCCCCTTGCCATCTGCCCTGCTCACGAAAACGGAGGCTGTTCTCAAGCAAGCAGCGGGTCTCGTATCAACCGGTCGGACGCACGCTGAGCTACTTCACTCGAACCCATCCTCATGCAGTGCATGAACATCGCTCACAACACCAGTGTTGCTCCATCACCCTCGTTATTCACCGCTTCCTTGCTGTCTCGAGAGGGAGGTGAGGTAACTCTCCAACAGGAAGTTGAGCGAGGGGGTGACGAGTGCCCTATCGGTACGATCCATACTCTGATCGCCACTGACAGAACCGAGGAGGATGCTCTCTGGTGTCTGTCTGGCGGGATCGTCGACATCTTGGGCGACTGCGCGGTCAGCCTGCTGGTGGTGGCAAGTACCTTGGCGTCTGTGAGACTCAGGAAATAATGCCCTTTGCTAGGCAAGTACCCCCTGCCCTCCCGTTTCCTTTGAATCCCTGACCTTCCCCTCAGCAAGTCGCGCACCAGACCTTCTGCTTCGGTCTTAAGCACCAGCGCAAGGTCGAGTTCCTTTGCCTATGCGAGACACTCTGTCTATACCTCGGCAACGTTGACAAATATGCCCACCAGGTCCACACCATCAACCTATCGGACTCAGACATCCTCCACCCGCTTTTCCCAGTTCCAGTCGGGTGGCATACCGTCGAAGACAATGCCCACTCCAAAAGTACCCGCCTTGCCGCACTCTTTGGGCTACCCAAGGCGCCTACGCCGCGTGGGTCTCCTCCAAGATGTTGTAAGTCGCCGTCTCTCCACCAACGTTCCCTCACTCAGCTTTTCCAGCTTTCGAGAGACGTTCTCCGCATCAAGATCCTCTACGGCCAGTTCAATCCCCTCACGCTCTGCGCTTCCACAGCCCCCATCCTTTCCTCACTCTGTACCAGCGACTGCCCATATGCTGGCTACCGCGTCCTCCTCTCCCATCTCCTCTCAGCACTCCCAGGTCTACAGCACCCTCCCCTCGACGATTTTGGCTCCGAACAACTCGAAGCCTATCTGATGGGTTGCGCATGCCGTGGTGCACTCTGCATCCGCGTATTTTCCCACTGTGACAAGTCTGCTGTCTCTGGTCAGAGCAGTTCCTCGCACCACCGTCGTCCAGCCGAGCTCGTGCGTACCCGCTTGAGCACCCTCTCAACAGCACTCAGATCTTGGATCTCTCTCCCTCGCATTGCAGCTGCTCCACAACGCTGTGCTCTCCCCCGATGAATAAGCTGTGCGCTACTTCGCCTGCTTCCCGTGGCAGCCAACGCTCATCGCTTGCAGGCCGAGTATAGAATGCCCCGGGGGACATTGTTGGCTGCGTGCAAGGAAGAGTATGAGAGGAAACGGGCGGTGGCGGAGAAGAAGATGGAGGAGGAGGGCTGTGTATGCGGAGAAGATGGAGGAGCAGAGGAGGAGGAGGGTGGAGGTTGTGCGGAGGGTGGAGGAGGAGCGGGAGAGAGCCGAGGCAGTGAGTGTTTCTTTGTTGATGTCGGTGTATGTAGTGGGACTGACCCCCGGACAGAGTGACCTGCAGCGGAAGAGGCCGAGGCCGCGAAAAAATTGCAAGAGGAGGAACGATTGGCGGAACAGCATCGACAACGCGAGATGGAGCGAGCTGTTGCACTGGAAGCAGCGCGCAACAAGGCGCAGCGGGAGCAAGAGACGGAGGAACGTGTAAAGATGCGTGTGCAGACTGCCAAGATCGGTCCTGCGGTTCCACATACCGAGGGTCTTCGATTACGGCGAGCATGACGACAAGGACCGGCCTCGCACCTCCACATTCATGGACTCCGGCGCCGTCGCCTGTCAGTGTGACTGCGACGAGTGGGAGTCCACCGAGGATCGGAGGCGGTGCGTGGCATCAATGTGTGGCCGAGAAGGAGTGTGGGGAGCGGGCGCCCGGGTCACCGCTGCTGGTCGCCCATTGCTACCGGTGCTGTATTGCCACTGTCCGAAAGTGGGAGGGACGCAGATGGGTTCGAGACGGTTCCGGAGAATAAGGTGTGGAGACTGCGGCGGTTCAGTGATCTGAGATTGATGAGTGGGTGGGGTCGAGTATTCTTTCTTGTCTTTTTATTGCACCATATGTATCCATGCTGTTTCCTCTTTTCTCTTTGCTTTGCTCCCATGATCCATCTTTGTCCATCCCAACAAATACCATAGACTGTATCCGTCAAGATTATAGTCAGCTATGATATGTGTTGTGTTCAGAAATGATTACCTCTGTTGATCTTTCTCCTGATGAGTGTTGCCGTGGTACATGCTGATGTTTCTGCTCTGCATTTCCATACAAATTTTAATTCCATGCATGAACTAACATGAATGGACAAGTTAAAGATGATCGAACACATTTCTATAGATTCTTGGCTGTTTCAACATTTTTCTTTGCTCTTTTGTCATCTACTTCTTTTCTTCAAAACAACTTCACATTCTTACTTCCATACCACTGGGAAACAGTTCATTACATTGCTAAGAATAGATAATTATCATATGATTTTTTTTTGCTTATTAAGTTAACATACTCATCCGATTCTGAAGAATGACATTCAAAATCATTTCCACCTTTTTCCCATTGGATGCTTTGCCATACTGATCAAAAATTCCCTTCATTGCTGATTTCACCTTCTTAGGTGTGTTCGATGCCTTGTACTTTTCAGCAGCAGATAGAAGGGGTTGAGAATGCTGTTGATGGACAAGATAGAAAGAATGCTCCAGAATGAGCAGTAGATCTGCAAAGCAATAAAACAATATATTGTTGTGTCTTGTGTCAAAAAAAAACTTGGAAGAAATATATACATACCAATAGAAGTTTGAAGGATGGTCTTCCATGTACCCAGATTGACCTATGATTTTCAGTTGTACTTGAATACAAAATGAGGTTCATGAGGAATTTACAATACTATTATGTTTCAGAATGGAAGATTGCCCAGAATGAAGATCAGACTGAATAATAAAATGTTATAATGAAACACAAATGCAATGAGTATACATACTGTTTGATTATGAACAATCTCAACAACAAATTAAATTAAAATGTATAAAATATCATGAAAAGAAATTCACCTCCTACAAATATGTTAAGAATAAGTCAAAATTGAATTTGGACAATAAATACTTACAGACTTAAATTGACATAGATAATCATATGTGATTATAGATCAGATATTGAAATAGTAATGAAGAACATACGTCCTGAAAGTAATAGAACAATGGGTGAAGCACAAGAGTAAATATAATGATGTGGCCAAAAATAACTTACAGCCTTAAAATGATCAAGTGATGAGGAATCAAAATAAGATTGATATTAAGGCAAAATATATATAGCCTACCATCTGTGAGGGTTGCAAAATATTTATCATCAGTATAGTCAATACTTCATGAAATTCAATGTGTATTTTCTATACTTGTCAGAAATGAACAGTTAGAATGCAAATGAAACTATCACATAACTGACAGTCTATAATAAATGAAATGATAATGTAATTGTTTTGTTTTGTAATAAGAGACAGCTCACAAGCTGAATTAATAATAATAAAGTTAAGTTAAAAATGTACATCAACAATGTGATACAACACACCTCCTATAAATGAAAAAGCAGCAAAAATGAACATGTTAAATTGTAGTGTGACAAAATGATGAATGATTTACAACTTGCCTCCTGTTTTGTGAACATAGAACATCATGGTATTGTCATGATTACTACTAACAGTTTTAATTTTTCAAGATGCACAACTCACAAACTATGAATTGTTGGAGTAGATTGCAAAAGGAATGGAAATGGATGTAAAATATTTTGCATCATTTTGCACAACAATCCAGAATTTCTAGTACAACTCACTCTCTATTGTTTCCAGAGCAGAAGGATGGATAAGTTAACATAATGAGATCAGGATCACCTTCTGATAGATTGAATGAAACTGACCTCCTGTAATTTCCAGACAATACTGAAAAATAGATGGGCATGGTATCATCAGGCATGACCACCCTCTGGCACATCCACAATACAGAACTTACATCCTGTCATTTACAGAGAAGAATGGAGAATGAATGGATGTGGGATCATCACACTCTCCCACATGCCACAATGTACAACTCACTGCCTGACATTTCAGGAGCAGAATGGAGAATGCATGTACATAGCATTATGAGCATCACCACACTCTCTGGCATATTCCACAATGCACAACTCACATACTGTCATTTACAGAGCAGAAGGAAAAATAAGTGGACATGACATCATCAGAATCACCACTCTCTGGCACATTCCACAATGTACAACTCACTTTCTGTCATTTCCAGAGCAAAATGAATAAATGGACATGGCATCATCACCATCACCACTCTCTGCCACATTTCACATTTCACAACTCACCAACTGTCATTTCCAAACAGAAGGATGAATGAATGGACATGGCATCATCAGAATCACCACTCTCTGGCATTCCACAATGCACAACTTACCCACTGTCATTTCCAGAACAGAATGGAGAATGAATGGACATGGCATCATCAGCATCACCACACTCTCTGGCACATTCCACAATGCACAACTCACAGGCTGTCATTTCCAGAGTGGAATGGAGAATGAATGGATGTCACATCATCAGCATCCACAATACATAACTCACTTCCTGTCAGTTACAAAGGAGAATGGAGAATGAATAGAGATGGCAACATCAGCATCACAACTCTCAGCACCATTCCACCATCCACAACTTACTTCCTGCCATTTCCAGAGCAGAATGGAGAATGAAGGGACATGGCATCATCAGTATCACCACTCTCTCTAGAACATTTCACAATGCACAACTCACTACCTGTCTTTCCAAAGCAGAATGGAGAATGAATGCATATGGCATCATTAGAATCACCACTGTCTGGCACATTCCACAATGCACAATGCACAATGCACAACTCACCCACTGTCATTTCCAGAGCAAAAGGGATCGTGAATAGAGATGGCATCATCAGCATGACCACCCTCTTGCACATTCTACAATACAGAACTTACATCCTGTCATTTCCAGAGTAGAAGGGAGAATTAATAAACATGGCATCATCAGCATCACCACTCTCTCTGGAAAATTCCACAATGCATAACTCACAAACTGTCATTTCCACAATTGAATGGAGAAACAATGTACAATGTTGGTATTGTCAACATCACTCTTTAGCACATTCTACAATGCACAACTCACATTCTGTCATTTTCAGAGCAGAGTGGAGAATGAATTGACATGGTATCATCAGCATCACCACTTGCTCTGGCACATTCCACAACATTGTGCACAACTCACTCTCTGTCATTCCCAGAGCAGACCAAATGAATAGATATGGCATCATCAACATCATCACTCTCTGGCACATTCCACAATGCACAACTCACCCACTGTTGTTCCCAGAGCAGAATGGCAAATGATTGAGAATGAATGGACATGGCATTATCAGCATCACCACTTTCTGGTACATTCTACAATGCACAACTCACATCCTGTCATTTTCAGAGTAGAATGGAGCATGAATGGACATGGCATCATCAACATCACCACTCTCTGGCACATTCCACAATACACAACTTACTCCCTGTCATTTCCAGAGTAGCACAGAGAATGAATGGACATGGCATCATCAATATTACCACACACTCTGGCACATTCCACAATGCACAACTCACTCCCTGTCATTCCAGAGCAGAATGGAGAATTAATGGATATAGCATATCAGCATCACCACTCTCTGGCCCATTCTACAATGCACAACTCACATTCTGTCATTTGCAGAGCAGAGTAGAGCATGAATGGACATGACATCATCAACATCACCACTGTCTGGCACATTCCACAATGCACAACTCACAGACTGTCATTTCCAGAGTGAAATGGAGAATTCATGGACATGGCATCATCAGCATCACCCTTCTCTCTAGCACATTCCACAATGCACAACTCACTACCTGTCATTTCCAAAGCAGAACAGAGAATGAATTGACATGAATCATCAGCATCACCACTCTCTGGCAGATTCCACAATGCACAACTCACTTCCTGTCATTTCCAGAGCAGAACAGAGAATGAATAAACATGGCATCATCAACATCACCACTCTCTGGCACATTCCACAATGCACAACTCACTGACTGTCATTTCCAGAGTGGAATGGAGAATTCATGGACATGGCATCATCAGCATCACCCTTCTCTCTGGCACATTTCACAATGCACAACTCACTACCTGTCATTTCCAGAGCAGAACAGAGAATGAATAAACATGGTACCATAAACATCAGCACTGTCTCTGGCACATTCCACAATGCACAACTTACTACCTGTCATTTCGATAGCAGAACAGAGAATGAACACATCATCAGCATCAGCACTCTCTATGGTACATTCTACACTGCACAACTCACCCACTGTCATTTCCAGAGCAGAATGGAGAATGAATGCACATGGCATAATCAACATCACTCTGGTATATTCCATAATTATGCACAACTCACTCTCTGTCATTTCAAGACCAGAATGCAGAATGAATGAACGTGGTTATCATCAGCATCACCACTCTCTCTAGTACATTCCACAATGCATAACTTACTTTCTGTCATTTCCAGAGCAGAACAGAGAATGAATGGACATGGCATAATCAGCATCACTACTCGCTGTGGCACATTGCACAATGCACAACTCACATACTGTCATTTCCAGAGCAGAATGGAGAAATAATGCACATGGCACCATCAACATCCGAGTCACCACTCTTCCACATTCCACAATGAAAACTCACTTCCTGTCATTTCCAGAGGAGAATCAAGTAAGATAAGTCAAATCAATTTTCAACATTTGCTGGAATGACCACAGTCTTACTTTCTATAATTTCCTCAGTGGAATCAAAATAATTAGCATATATTCAATCATCATGTATGAGTTAATTCATATATCTCACCCAGAAATGTGGAAACCACCTTGCCAGTTTTTCAGGATTCAGAATGTCCATGCTGTGTACAGGAAGTACAGATTCATGCAGCTTGTCTATTTCAAGTATGACACTGATTATTGGCATTAGCCTTTGCAATATATTCAATATTCAATCCTTACTCTTGAACTGCATATCTAACACACAATGCTATGTTTGTTTCTTGGGCAGTTACAAACAGCATTTGCAAAGCTTCCTCATTCAAAGCCCCTGCTGTATTTTCTAGCAGTATCTCACATCCCTCATTTGAGTTGTGCATTCCTTGCACCCATCCAAATTATGTCAGCTGAATCATGTTATCCGACTTGGACAAGAGCATAATACCTCCCATCCGAACACTATTTTTTGGTGCATAGTTCAGTTCACAGAGACGACCCCATACATTAGCTTTGTTGAAAACTCTATCCATCAGCTCATGTGCCTTCGCTACCTTCACCTGAATTGGCAGCTTTCGAGCATCACCAGATAGTTCGCTCATGGCTACAGTCAGTAATGCATCAAACTTGGTGAACAACACAATAACAGGCACTGGTCCAACTGTGAGCTCGAAACAATAAATCTTGCCACAATGAGCCCACCATTTTTCGTATCACACTCATTGAAAAACATTTCCTCGGAGCGTTGGATTGCCCGATGCAATTTATCCATTGGGATACAGTACCTATACCGTGACAGACGTAACAACTAGTCAATGATTACTACTTCCCGCCGCCATAGTCTGAGCTTACCAGATGGCATGAATGCGTTTCTTGAGAAATGTCGTGTTTGCACGATCAGCAATGAAGTCCTTGAGTTGTTGGAATTCATGTGCGGAACCAGCCTCGAAGCCCCGCGAGTCATGGAAGACGAAGTTGTCATTGCTCCGGAAAATCAACTCGTTCTGGATATTGTGCTCGCCGCGCTAGCGTGTATTTGCGCGTCAGGTCTGAGTCCCAGTATGTTACAAGTGATACTTACCCCCATGGATCCCTCGATCTGTGTCAAATAAATCTGGTTGCACGGTTTGGTTGGCCAGTCATCCAGATGTATAAAACTAGGCACGCACCTTGTTCCCCTCTCCATTATAGACTTCCGGGCTTTCGGTCGTGTTACAGATCGCGCGGAGAATAGTCGTCTTGCCAGCGTTCGCCCGCCCAATGATAAGGATCCTGAAGCGGCCGAATTTCTCTCGAATGTTTTCGAAACCGCTGGCAGTCTGGTTTGTCTCTGAGTTTGAGTTTGAGTTCATATCTGGAATGTAAGCTTGAGCGTATTTTTTAAGAAACTGTACTATGAGGGCGAGGGAGGAAGAAAGAAGTGCGCGGCGCGTCGATCGATCGTCATCTACTACTTCCGACATCCGCTTCAACTAGCAGGAGTCACAACTAGTACTCAAATCGGACCGTTTGTGACCGTGACATGGCTGGTCAAACGACACCACTCGGGGGGACTGTTTTGTTATTAATATTGTCAAAGTCGGTTTCATTAATGCAGACTAGCGAGCAGTGGACCATGCAGCTGTGCGGCCTCGTGCCGCGTCATTTGCGCGTTGTAAGGATCCCGGTCCACCTATACCAGTGCGTGCGCCGACCTATCATGACGTAGTACAGTAAGCCCGACGATGGGATTCGAAAGCGGCACATTTTTCCTGCTCTAGCTCTCTCTCAGAATCAGTCTCTGTCAGTCGTACCGATTTGTTGCTGTTCACCGCCGGTCTGTCGTCGATCCGTTACTACTCGTGTCTTTATCTTATAACCGATCCCCCTTTCATCAACCCACCGGAACTCCCCCCTTTAAGGCTTTGCCTTCTTCACGGGCCACGCCGTGTTGCCCATTTATACCATCGTGCCGTATTTTTTGCACAGAGGCGCACACTCACGCCTGCGACAGAATAGGCTGCGTCGATGCATTTATTCCACACATCAATTGAGGTAGAAACGTACTGAGTGGTAGCAGATGGTGGATGGGCAACTGTGGTAGCCACACTGCCGGCGGGAACTCGTTGCGCGTTGATTATAATAACAGTTCTTGATATATTCTCTCGCATTCTGGGGGGGAACACACTGGATCAGTGACATCGTTTTCACAAGGCCAAAGGGTGGGCATAAGGAAGCAGACATAAAACAAGTAGCAGCTCAACGCTGCATAACAAAGACAAGGGAAGCAAAACATAGGCAAGAAGAAAAGATTAATCAGTCATTAATGAAAAAAAGGCAACCGGGGGAGGAGCCTAAGTAGACGATCGTAGTAGAATGCAGATGACGACGGGAATCCGGGCGAGATGAAGCCAGAGGGCAGGGAGCCACCACCCCGCAGCTAATGTTCTAAGTAGCCAGAATCGTCCTCCTTCTCGTCCTTGTCCATCTCATCGCTCATCGGTCGATATATGAATATGACCTTGTTCATGCCCTTGATATCTTGCCTGACCTTTTCCGCAATGACCACGCGCCTCGTCGGTTCGCCGCCGCCGAGAGGACTGCTCTTGAATTTGATTGGACCTTTGGCGATAGCTGGGGGTCGTGCCGCCGCCGTGCTCGCGCTCCCGCTTGTGATCGTCCCCGTGCAAGAACCAGAGAGCGGGCAAGATATTCCCGACAGCGCTACGGCAACGGGCCCTACAGCAGCCGTAGAAACCAGACGACGCTTCTGTGCCAACAAGACAGCTTCGAGAGAGGGACGTGGTCCGTGACGTAGCAGGGCTCAAGGAACCGACGAGCGTAGAGCCAGGTCCAGAACTGCTGGCGGGGCCAGATCGATGCCCTGCAGAAAGTCTTTGGCATCTTGTTTGGTCAGAAGAGCGTCGGCGGGCATTGTCTGTTCTAATCCAGTCCCGGGTTTTGGTAACCTCAAATTCTGTTTATCCTTGGGGTTATCAACCGCGACGGTTTCTTCTGCTAGTCCTGTTTCAATATCCGATATCCTCGGAGGTTCACGCCGCCTGCCTCTTGGTCTTGATCGTCGACTCTTTCTCAGAGTCATCAGCCCACACGACGCCTTTGGAATGAGATTCCTCTTCGTCGCTGGATTCGCCAGAATCGCTACTGGAATCACTAATACCAACCCTCTGACGTAGACGCTGTGTGAAAGTGTGCTTGCCAATGTTATTTACGGAGGCAGTCTTCTCGACGCTGAACCGAGAGACTATGGCCATGTGTGAACAACCTTGGAATTTGTACAAGATACCCAAAAGAGGTTCGTTGCTTGGAACAAAGGGAACCTTGTTGAGAGGGAGCCTGCGGACTGGGACTGCATCTGGACGAATGTCAGAAATGCGGATATATAGAGAAGATAACATTACCTCCGGCATTGAGCATGACGCACTATTACTGGGTTTAGGTAGGGAGTGGAGTGGGGAAGCTGTGACGTACTGCCGATAATATTTTCGATCCTTTCCATACGGCCAGAAGGGTCGGCAGGGATTACAACCTCTTCGTATAAGGGATGCGACTGTGACCAACCTTCATGAGGGTGTCATAGTCGAACTTGGAATTGATGGAGAGCATGAATACGTCGTAGGCGTCATGGCCTAATTATAGATGGTCAGAATGCCGTCAAGGTGGGAGAGAAGACGGTCACATCACCTGTTTGACTACCTTTTCTTGCAGATCGAGAGTGGCACCGAGGATGTTGACGGTGTCGGTCTTCAAGTCGCTGCCGTGGGCAGATGTGGAGGAGTACATAGCGATCAATTCCTTGAGTTCTGATGGGGTCACAGGTGGATTGGTGGGGAAACTCTTCGTTAAGGACGGGGTCCGAGATGACAGGCAGAGTCTCGTTGACGATCATTTTTGCGAGTAAGGTGACCAGAAGGAGGTCTGGCGGACGGGTGTGATCTTTGCGGCAAGGGATACACTGACGGTGTACCGCAGATGCTGAGGACGTTGAGCTGAGTTTCATCAAGACTCGTGTAGCCCAACATCAGACCGACAAAGACGACTGACAAGATAACGAGGACGGGAATGAGACCGGGACTGTGCGGGTTCGAGGGTGTGGAAGAGCCTGAGAAGGGGTGTGACGCGACATGTCACATAACGGTCCATCGCTGCGAGCGGCAGCTTCAAGTTCGCCCAGGATGCCCGAATGCTTTTTTTTAGCTTTTGTACTATGGTTCCTGCATCACTTATCGATAATCCCTACCTGCTCGATGATCGGGAAGGCCGCAATCGGCCCATAATATGAAGAATAAATACTATAACACCCTTCGAAACATTCGAAACACATGAAGAATTATTATTATGAGACCCTTCGAACCACATAACGTAGTATCTATCAAAGCATACCTCGCGACGATCAGACAAGGTCCGCAAATCCGACCCGTCGATTTCCGAAATCGAACACCGTGTAAGCGCTCTGTAGGAAAATAGCGCCGAGGAACCAGTATCCTGTCCATTCTGACAAAGGAG